>VYZU01014848.1:17318-50761 GCA_013401355.1 Ceyx cyanopectus | reverse complement strand
CAGTAGTGGCACCAGTACACAACAGGAGACCAGGGATTTTCGATCTACACTCATTTGCAAGATCTATCTTTAAACACAGTCTAAATTTAAGTAGTTGGCAATGTCCCATGGATAACTCATTATGGAAAAGCTGGAGATACACTCTAGATATTCTGTATTCTAACACTTGTCATATTAATGTCTCTCTGTGCCTCAGTTCCCTTACTCTTTAAAGAGTATTAATATATCCTTAATTGATACAAGGTAATACAGTAAGACTAACCACTCCTACTTATTTAGTAAATTCTAAACCAGAAATTATATACCATATTAGTAAATATGCATGTTAGTCTAATTGTAGTTTTCAAGAATACCCCAGAAATGTAAAGTTCCCAATTTTGATAAGAAATGTCTATGAGAAAATTGAAAACTGGCATTTTTTGTGGTGGTTTTTTTCATAATCAGAGTTCTGGAACAGAAAATCCCTTAAAATAAATAGGATGCAACCTCAGAATAGGTTTTTTGTGTTGTACTAAAACTTGATTTTTCATGTGGGCTAGTCTGAGGCTGTTGCAATGAATTATATGTTCTGATCATCCAAGGATTTTGAATGCTTGTTGCCAAATGCCAGGAGTTACTATTAATAGCTAGCTTTTGACTACTCCCTGCCCCATAAATGACTGTTTCTGATACAGACAGGACTCATACTTGGCATGAACAACATGTGTGCAAGACCGCACACTCATGAAATGCACGTGTTCCAGATGAAAATACCAGCCAAGATACAACAGAGGAGAGATGGGGGAGATGGGAATGCTTTATAGACCATGAGAGGAAAGAAAGAGGCAATACATAACAAAATGAACCTGCTGAGAGGGGAGTCCCAGCTGAGAAAGGTCTGTAAGGCTGTGCAGGATCTCACCAGTGTTACTGGTCATTCATGACCCAGGCTCACGTCCCACAGAGACCATTGAAGGTCCTGGTGCTGGGTCCCCAGTTGTTCTCCTTCTATTCCAGCCTTGCATCTCTTGCTCCTGGCCTTCACTTACCCTTTGCTGAGAAAATTCAACTCATTAAAATGACAAAAGATGCATCCAACCAAAACCCAAAAAAAAGTGTGGAAGTACACCTTTTCCTGACATTTTTACAGAGGTGACTCAGCTCACATAGGGGTCAGACACACAGTAGAGCCAGACCAACAAAGGCACAGCCTGTAGGATCCTGGTGCTCATCTGTCCAATGAATTTCCATCCTAACACCTTCCAGAAATCTGCTGCTCATTGTTTTCTGCCCATAAAGGTTGAACCAGGTGATCCTTGAAGTCCCTTCCAACCTAGTGTTTTCTATGGTTCTATGAAAAATGGGCAGCTGCATCCAAACTGCTACTGGGAATAGTTCCTGCTCTCTGAAGCCTCCCAGCTCATAGCTGCGCCCTGCTGAGATCAGACCAGAAGTATGCTAGGGAAATTCAGGCCATTTAACAGCAGAGAAAACCAAGTGGCTGCACTAGAAAATGATCCTTGGCACTGTTGCATCTATCAGCATAGGTGAAGACATGGTGTCTCTGGTCAAAAGAACCCCAAGAGCAGGAGCAGAATAAAGAATAAAGATCAAATGATGTGGTCAAAACCACCATTGCTCACCCACTACACTGTGTTCTCCACCCCTCTATTCACATTTTGCTTTCAGAGCCTCTTCTAATGAGATGCCTTGAGTCAACAAGGTATTTGCTTACTCAACTATTCTAAATTATCCCAGGATGGAATAACCAGTCTTTTATTGATTTCCCTCCTTTCTTGAGAGTTTTGTTCCTCCCCTCTGTCTCCTCTTCACTGCCTCAGATGTTGATCCTGTCATATAAACACTTCCCAAACACTCCCAACATGTGGACCTCAATTTGTCACTTCTTCAGAACAGGGCTCAGGACTCAATTTTAATGCATATTTAGGGAGTGGGGAAGAAGAGTGAAGGGGAAATGTACAGAGTGCTTTTTATTTTTTTTTCACTAGAACAAATCCAGATTGATTCCAGTTGTGCTGATGAAAGGGAAATTTGTCTTTCTGCTGCCCAGCAGGGATCTTGTAGGCTACAGAATATTCCCCTCCTTGGTTATTGAGCAACACAATCTTATGGCACAAAGGATTCTCTCTTCAAAGCCCTTGTCTGGCTCAGCCTTGATTTGCAGAGATGTCAATAATAGTTTTTCTTCTGGCTCCAGTGGGGGATGTCTATGACTCTTGCCTGATTTGCTTCCTACTAATCACATTTTGCTGGCATCTACTTCTGCAGTTGGAGGAATGAATGTGGTCTCAGTTATATATCTCCTAATCTCCTTATCTAGGTGATCCTGCTCTGGTGGGGGATTGGTCTAGATTTTTTTTTTTGAGGTCCCTTCCAACCCCTAATATTCTGTGATTCTGTGTAATTGCTGACCTATGGCACTGTAATGAGAGGAGCCTTTCTGGGGCTGGAGGAGAATTTGTCCCTTTCAGAGGGGTGGGTCAGTGAATGTAACCACAGCTAATCTTGGGGGCTGGTTATAACAGCTGCTAGTTGCTCAATCCAGCAAAGTATGTAAACCCAGTGCTTCACTTCAGGCCTCCCATAGTCCCATTTGTCTCCACACGATATTATTCTTGCTTGACTTCACCCATCAAAAAGTAATTGCATAGTCTAAGATGGTCCTCTGGAAAAGAAGGTTGTTCCTCCCATACTAAGAGATAGGTCTACAGCCAGCAAGGAAAAAAGCTTTGTGGTGGTGCTCCACTCACATCACTGATGGCAAAGACACCTTGGCCTGAGGGAGCCAATGTTAGAAAGAGGCCAAGCCTGCCTGAAGGGTTCAGTGTGAGTCCCCAACTTAGCAGTGTCACACCAAGGTGCACTGGGCTCTGCAGAGGCAACACACAGACCTCACCAATACAGCAGTTTCTGAAGTCCCCTCTGCATCACCTCAGCTGATCCTCACGGGTCAGAGTAACATAAATAAATTAGCAGATCTGTGATTCACAGCAGGCAGGTTTTTAAGAGAATGTAACGTCTTTGTGAGGGAAGCTTTTTTCCTGAGTGGAGTATCGGTGCCCTGTGGGAGATATCCAGTGTTGCTGGTATCATTCACTGGAAAATCTGGCCCAGCCTGTAGACTCTGAATGGGAAAGAATCCAGCTCCTGACTCTTCAGAAAACCTGGCCCTTACATTTGCTTGTTTATCTTGTCAACAGCTGTCACCAATTGCAGTCCTACAAGGAGTCAGAAGAAATTCAGTGCTAGAAAATAGTAAATAAAGAAATATACAGGATTACAGAATCAAAGAATTGCTACAGTTAAAAAAACCCTCTAGGATCATAAAGTCCAAACATTATCTAACCCTACTAGGGCCACTACTACAACATATCTAGATTGCTTTTAAATAAATTCAGAGGTGGTGGTTCAACCACTTCCCTGGGCAGCCTGTTCCAGTCTTTGATAACCCTTTCATCATAGAAAGAAGTTTTTCCTAATATCCAACCTAAACTTCCCCTGGAGCAACATGATTGCATTTCCTCTTGTCCTATCAGTTGTGATCTGTGAGAAGAGACCAGCAAAGAGGTCTGCAAAGAGAGTGCCAGCAGGTCTCAGCTCATCTTCACAGATACTGCAGGACTGACCATCTGGGTAACACCACCAAGCCACAGTTCAGATAGAGAGGCAGCTGTAAAAAAACAGCTTCCAGGTGGGGTTGGACTCACAAGGTCAGATGTCCACTCTGAACTGGGACCTTGGTTTCTCTCTGCCTAGAGAGCAAGTGGGCATGTACCACATTTCAGTGACTGAACAGATGCTTAAAATAAGGAGAAAACGCTTTGAAAATGTCATATCCTCCACTGCCTTTGGTGCCCACAACTATGTTTGTGCAAATATATCAGGGGTATCAAGTATTTTATAATGATACTCCCTCACCCATGGTTCCAGTTAAAACCGCCATAATAAACAAAATATACAGAGCACATCACTGGCACTAGAGGTTGTAATTTCCTCTGAGCAGAAATATTACCAAAAAAAAAGAAGAAAAAAAAAAAAGAAAAAAGGCGGGATTTCATCCAATTTAGGAAGAAATCTATGCAGATCTTTCCTTTCGTTAAACTTCTCAACTATTATTAAAGGAAAGTCAGTAGCCAAAAATTTTTCAATGATGACATTGAATCATTTGATGATAGAGTGTTTTGGGAAAGGATACAGATGCAGATCACTGGTAAAACTCTTGAATCCTAGGAAGAATAATTTTTCAAATATCACAATACTTTCCCTTTTGCAGGGGAATACTTTTAACCCTCTGTTTCAAGTGAGTTCACCATTTTTACTTAAACACTTTGGTTCTGCAGCTATGAAGAGAACAATATATGGTGGCTTTGCTTCTGAAGATGCAGACAATCTTGACTGATGTCAAAGAGACAGTAAAAAATCTTGGTAGTGCAGAAAATGAAACATGCAATGCTCAAGCATACCAGAAGCAAAGATTTTCACTTTCTTATTTTCCTGCTTAAGACATATCATAAAACCCCAAGGAAAACATGGGCTACATTGTGAGCAGTTCATTGCTGCATAATTCCTCATTATTCCATGTTGTATTGTCTACCTGTCTTCATGTTTCAGATATCCATAATGATTTATTTTGCACTAGTTTTCAGTGCCTGTCTGCAGACACTTCAAAGAAGAACTGACTTTTGAAGGTGCTGATCAGTGTTGTTCAGAGGATGCAGCTATCTGAAGGTGCTTCTCTTAATATCTCACCCCCACCCAGAAATATCAACTTTCTCCTTATCTTCTCCTTTTTTTTTTTTTTTTAATCTATCATTCTCTTTTTAAATTCTGTGGAAATGCTCCCATTCAGTAAACCAAATGAAGGTAAACTGTATCTTCAAGCACATGCTAAACTCTATCCCAGATCAACAGACCATATAATCCCCTTGACTTCAAGCATGGAGTTAAGCCTAAGTATGTGACCATACGTTTTTTCAAGCAGGAGACAAAGAAACAAAAGATGCTATCCAAGCTGTGTCTGGCCAGCTTTGAGAACCAACAAAAGGAAGCTGGAGGCTGCCTGCACACAACCCTCTGAGATCAAAGCAGAGATCATGTATTTCTTCCTCTTCGTTTATATTTCATCAGCAGTACATTGCGGGTCCCTTGTATTATGTGCCATGGTGTCATGGTGCACACAAATGATGATGTTCACCCAGCCCACATGTCAAAGGGCAGCACATGAGTAAAGCAAGAATGAAGAACACAAGGTGACAGCCAGTCATGCTCAGTCCAGAAGGGCTCTTGCAGGGCACTGATGATAGCTCTCTGATGCAGGTGGTAGAAGAGCCAGCAAGGAAAGGTGTGCTGCGGGAGCTTTTATTGATGAACAAAGAAGGCCTGCTCAGGGTTGGGAAGATTGGAGGCAGACTTGGCAGTAGTGATCATGACATGTTAAGAGTTCAGTATCACAGGAGGAAGAAGCAGGGCAATAACCCTGGACTTCAGGAGGGCTAACTTCATCCTCTTCAAAGACCTACTTGGAGGAATCCCTTGGGTTAAGACTCTAAAAGGTAAGGGGGCCCAATAGAGATGGCTGATATTCAAAAATCACTTCCTCCAAGTTCAAGATAGGTCCATTCCTTTGAGCAAAAAAGTCAAGTAGAGGAGGCAGGAGACAAGCATGGATGAGCAAGGAGATGTTGGGAAAGCTCCTGTGGAAGAAAGAAGTTCACAGTATGTGGAAAAAGGGACTGGTCACTTGGGAGAATTATAGAAATGCTGTCAGGGATGCAACAAGGAAGCCCAAGGTCCTCTTGGAATTAAATCTGGCAAAGAAAGTAAAGGAGAACAAGATGGGCTTCAAATTCCTGGTAAAATAGGGTAAATGTGGGCCCACTGCTGAATGAGGTGGGAGACCTGCTGAAAGAGGATGCAAAGGTGGAGTTGCCAAATGCCTTCTTTTCTTCAGTATTCACTATTAAGAGCAGCCCTCAGGAATCCCTGGCCCTGGATGTAAGTGTGAAAGCCTGGAGGAAATACTCTCTACTGATCAATGAGGATTGGGTTAGAAATCACTTGGGTAAACTGGACACACACAGATCCATGGGCATGGCACTGATGATCCCAGGCTTTGTACATTAATGTCCATAAGATGAGGGCTGAACTATTACCCTGGATATCTGAATGGTGAGTGAACATCTCTGGAACATTGTCTCTCTGCACATGGAGGCTCCAGTAGCATGTCTTTATCCCATTGGGATTGCAAATGCGTGGCAGTAGCACAGTCACTTCAATAACTTATGTAATTGGCATAGTGTCATGTATTTTCATTATTATGTTGCTATAATATTAGGATGTCTAGGAATCCTCTTTCAAAACTTAGTGTGTCAGATAATGCTGGTGTTACCTATTATTTGTCACCATCCCTTATGCTTCCCTACAGTTTTTCCAGAGGAAAGGATTAGCCAAGTGCTTTGCCAACACCTCCTCACAGAGCCAGGGAGGTTTGCCCACAGCCATCCTCACTCTCATTCAAACTACTCCAGATGAACACAGTCATTAAGGGGTGCTCAGGCAGCCCCTTGCCCACAGAGAGAATTGTAAAGGTTGTGGCAAACACCTGGAACAAAGACATTTTCCAGCATCTTAGTAGTTTGCTTAACAAACCATCATCTGAGGCATTAGTTACAGCACTCAGGTGCTGTGCAGATAAAACAACTCTGAGGTACTGGTCAGAGAAAGGAGGATTTGTGAAGGAGGATCTCAGTCCCGTGCACTGCCTGCAGTGGTTTGGTGCCACCATGGCCCCACTTTGCCGCTATGCCCTGTGGCTAGTAAGAGGTGTAGTCAATTTAACTCAGGTTGTGTCTCTCCCCAAAAAGCTGATGATAAAACACATTAAAATGTTGAATGGCAACCAACAGAACAAAACTGCCCAGGCAGTTGCTTTTCCCAAGCGTTCCCCTTCTGACAGGCAGCTGGAACTGATAAAGCTGTAATTGCTCCTTCCACTTCAGAGAGCATCGTGGGGAGGGGTGCACAGAAAGCAGACTCTGTCCTACCTGGTGGACACAAGAGCCTTATGCAAAGCAGATCTCCATGGGGAAATTGTTCAAGGACATAGAGAAAACTACTTGGTTTAGGGTTTTTTTCATCAGCATCACCTAAATCCCTCGGCCCTCTGCATCTTCTCAGCCCTGGATCCTGCTGGTCCTCTCTGCAGGACCCTGGTGCAGGGGAAGAATGTAGCACCATGTCTTTCCTCCATGCCTAGTACAGATGCTCAGCAGCCAGTGTTTTGGCTGCCAGAGAAGACCCAGAATCATACTAGTTTTGTAGGAAACAATGGCATTGTTGCCACTGGAACAAACATCCTGGTGGCCCGTTTGTATTTATCTGGTATTTCTATTCTCTGCTGATTAACCCGGCCAAGCGAGGTCTTCATGTGGTAATTATAGCACAGCTCATTTGTGTGTGTTTTACAATGGTGTTGATATAATCCCACTAGAGCACCCCAAGCATGTGCAAGGAGTTCCCACCAGAAATCTAAATAATGCCCCAGTGCTGCTGACAGCTTAATAACATGACAAAGTTCAGTCTCTCTGGATGTCAGGGACAGGAATGTGGCTCAGGCTGCTCTGACCTGGAGCTTTCAAAATACTGTGCAGTTGAGGCTAAGCGTTTGACAAATAATCTTTTCTTTGCCTGCTCAAATCCATCAGACATTACCAGGTGCCATGGAGAGGCCACATGCCACTGTTAAAATGTTAAATTGAGTGGCATGGCCATCGAAAGCTCTGGGGAGGGACATTTATCTTTATTATTATTGTTATTAATAATGCAGATATTTCTGTGTGTTGCATTCCAAGGTATTTTTGCAGCACTAAATCATCCAAACGCCCATCGACGGCCCTGATAAATCACACAATAAACCAAAATTCAATACAGCTGTCAACCTAGACCCCAAGCAAAATCTCAGTGAGCTTAATTATGAAGTTCAGGGGTAGGGAGGTTGAGCCTGTTTGCAAAGGGATGAGCAGCAGTGTGGCACTGCCATTTCAGGCACTGGGGAAAGACTGTATCAGGCCTCTCCTCCTGCTCCTCAGTAAGTCAGCACTGCCACAAACAGCGGGATGGGGCCAGCTCCTTGTGACAACATTTATCTTTTTTTTCCTCTTTCTGCTTTTTTTCTCACTGTTTCTTTACTTCTTCCTATTTATTTTAAGCCATTTTTCCCTGGTTTTTTCTTACTTCTACTTTTCCTTTTACTCCTTTCTTTTCCTCCCATTCTTTCCCTCTCCCCCATCACTTGTCTTGTTTCTCACCATCCCTTTTTTGCTCTTTCCCTCTTCCTCCCCTCCCAATCCCCCCCATCAAAGCAAGGAAACCGTAACCCAAAGGAAGAACGAGAATTGAACCTGTGCCAACGCAATGGGCCAAGAGGCTACATATGGAACCAGCAAATCACAGAGCCATGAAGGATGTTAGTGATTTAAAGTTATGTATATTGAAGTCTGGATCTTAAAATGAATCCATAATGGTAGAAGTAACTAATGGAGAGACTTAACTGACAGCAAGCGGAGTTTTTTAACATTGTTACGTTCCCACAAACTCCTCTTTTCCGGTCCCCACCCTTCCCCCCGTTCCCCTTTCTGATTAGTTCGACATCCACGTTGACAATGAAAAGCTGAAGCTGCTGCTTTATGAATAAAGATTTAAGCCCATACACCATAAATACCAGTGCTGCTCTGGCTGGCTGTAGAGCAGGGCATCCAACTGGCTCTGGCAGCCATGGGGCTCTCCTTGTGCCCTGTGGCAAGGGGTACTGAATTTTCCTGTCTGAACAGGCACGGCAGCACCATTCTCTGTGATGTGATAAATAAACTCCCCAGGGCTAGAGCCACAGCAGAGATCCAGTGCAAAATCCAGCCACTCCCCCGTGGTGGCTCAAACACCAACTTCATCAATTTTCTGTGATCATTACAGCCATGCAGAATTAAAACACTGATGGGAGAGAACAATGATGCCATAAATGTATGCACACACATATAAAGAGATGTATGTATATATGTGTGCATATATACATGTGCACGTAAACACAAACATTTTATAAACTACCCTAAAACATTACTATACTTGCAAATACTCAGGACTTAGGAATGACCAAATACTTAGGAATGACCATCTGAGGCAAATTTACTACTTTTTATGGTGGCACTGGGACTTGAGGCAGCAAGAGTTGAGGTGAAGGAGCTTTGAGCACTCCCAGCTGCCCTTGAAAGCTGTGGAAATGTAGCCCAAATACCTGCCTTTACTACTTAGTGTATATACATATATATATATACACCATATATATACATATATATGTCTATGTATGTAAGACCCTTGGCTCAGGCCACCTAGCACCCTCCCAAACTAATGTGTCCTCAGCATCATTTGGAAGTTCATTTTTCCAAGAGCTGTTTTTAATAAACAATTCAAAGGCAGCTATCCAGTTTAAGAGGGTAAAATTAGTATGGACAAGAACCACTTTGTGCCATTTTATCCCAGAGACCAGGAGTTTTCCCATCATAATTTATTGTTACAGCTGTGCCCAGAACTCGCTGTGCAGTGCAACATACTGCAAAGAATCATGCCTTAAATAGGTGAAACTGTGGAAAGTTAAGAGCAGACTCATTTGTGAAGTTCTGTCTTGGTTCCAATGCTGTGAAACATCTTCCTTTCTCCCTTAGGGATACATGGAGTGATCCCATGAATGTTTGTGAAGCAGTTTAAAATGATGCTGCTGTAGAAAGCACATGATACCATTTTAAAGAGCTTTCTAACAGACTGAGGAATTAGGAATAAAGAAGACACAGCACCACATATTGCCAAGAAAACAAATTGCATCATCTGTTCAGGGCACCAAACAGGACAGGACCTGTGCAGGATGTGGTACATTAGCTGATGAAAGCTGGTACCACAACTCGTCCACACGAAGAGGTGAATGAGGATTACATGGGTGACCTGAATGCCAGCAGGTCCTTTAAAGTCCTTCCCTTGGCACCAATAATGGTGTTTAATGTTGTTTTAACAAAGGGTTGAGGGAAGGGGACTTCTTGCAATAAATTCTTTCTCACACTTCTCAATGAATAAACTTCCATCCAGCTTTCAGTGCAAGAAAACTAGAAGAAATCCTCCCTATTATCTCTAGAATAAATCCTCCCTATTATCTCTGTCCTAGAAACCAGAAGTTTAAGGATTACTTAAGCACTAAAGAAAACAACCTTTCTTATTATTTATGGCAATTTAGGCTTTCCAGACTGCTGCACCTTCTTCCTTATGGCATGAAATTCCCCTTCAGATTCCACAATGCTGATTTAAGGAGAAATTTAAACTGAATGAAGTCCCTGGAGTGTACACAGAGCACAGAGAGCAAAGGACTATTGTTCCATCTAGCAGCTGAACAGTGGGGCAGTTTAGAGACTGGTCACCAGCTCCTAGCATTGCTATGTTCAGCCATGAGATGATGGTGCTGGAGGAGCCAGTTGCAGTCCTGCTGTGGAGTGACTAGACTGCAGATTTTTCCTTTTCCTCCAGCCTTCACCAGAGACAGGCTAGATACTGTTAGTGGTGGTTGAATATTGGCCAGATTATGGGGCATGTGGGTATAGCCTATATTTATTTTTTTTAAGTATATATTTGTTTGATGTTTTGCAAGCATCTGCTTAAGATTTCTGTGCTTATCTAAGGGGAGGAAAGAGCCCATTCTTCCCAAAGCCAATTCAGTGCAAGAAAATGTCATAACACTGCTGGGCCCCTTTGTTTCATCCTTCGCCAGAGGGACTCCATAGCTCCTCTGCTACTTCTTGGAAAGCCAAGAGCAGTGCCTGGCAATTAAAGGCATCTGCTGGGCTCATGAAAGGAAAGGCAGGCATGAGATATGAAGGATGGATGACACCTGAAATGTCTAAACTCTTGCCTCAAGCAGACTGGACTGATTGCAGAGTGTCTAGGAGAATGTGTAGAATGTTACAGCAGGTATTGAGATAAAAAAGAAAAACCAAACTAAACCCTCCTTGACAAAGCTTCCCCTCACCTCATCTCTGAAGGAAGAGGTGCCAGCAACTTGTGGAGCCCACTGAGGACTGTTTTTCACATGGCAAGCAAGGAGAGACAGCAGTACAAATCTCCACCAGGTAGAGCGATTAGCTGGGTAGAAGTGATCCTTCAGAAACCGAATGACTGAAAAAATGACCAGCATCATAGAGGCAGGGCTATGGAAAGGGGAAAGCTTTGGCTTGTTCAGATGCATAAGGAATGATAAAATAAAGACAGAAAAAGTGATCCAGGTTGTTTCTCACCCCATTTGTCATCATTCAGGTCTGTGATCACAATAACTCGCACAGAGAAACCTCTCTTTTTTACACAATGCCTGATGGTTCTGATACACTCACTAACATAAAAAAACACAAACACATAGAAAAAGTCCAAAAAGCTTTGACAAGTGTCAGGTTTTTTTTGAAGAGAGAGAAGAGACAGAGCTATAGCTAACTATTTTGAATGAAATAAACACTGAAAAAAAAAAACTATTGGTGTGGATTTATTATTTTTTTTAACGTGTCCAGTATGACAAACCCATGGTTCCTGGCATCACCCTTTGAAACATTCAGTACCAGCTACTCTCACAGGTGCTCATCAGGATAACACAGTCTCATGCATGTAATTTTGGCAGTGCAGTGGTATGGTGGAGCTGTGCAAGGTGTGGGTTTCTATGAGAAAACACACAGCAGTGTTTCCAGTCAATGACAGCAGTGCTGGCCGTGGTCAGCACCCATGCAGCTGAGTGACCAAACCAAACAAAGCTGCACCTCCATTCAGGACTATTTATGAGCTGGGTGAAAAGAGGATCTCTTATTTACTCATTCTTTGTTACCTCCAGTGGTGAGTTTTACAGATGCTCTGGTTTTCCTCTGCACTGCCACGATCAGAGAGAAAGGGAAAGACCACATCTGCTATGAAGCTGCACCTGGGTACTTGCACAGTAAGAGCTTAGTCAGAAAGCAAACAGCTGAGGCACTGGGGGTCTATGATTCTGGGCAACAGAACAGCTATTTCAGCACTAGTTACAGCAGAAACTGTAGGCTGACACCAGGTTGGGATTGAAGAATTTGAAACTGCTGTCATTTTTTGTATGACATAAGAGAGATGTGGTACTAGAAAGATGTGGCCCAAAGGGTACAGACTTTGATGACCATAAAAAAAATTGACATATGAACTTTGAGAATTCCTACTTGTTCCTCTCCTGTTGCAGCTCTTGGATGATGAACTCTTGTTATTTCAAATAGATGGTGAGTGTCTGTGAGAGGGACTATGTCTCTCATGTGTCTCTGGAAGTGGTTTGCTTTGGAGAGGCTAAATTAAAAGTTTTGTGCTGGAAAAAATTTACAGTACCTAAGATTTGTGTATTATAATATCAGAAAGGCCATTGTAGAGCCAAGCCACCCAGCCCTACATCTTGCAGCAGAAGCAATGAAAGAAATAAGGCAAGTGGAAACCTACAGCTCCATGGACCTTCTCTCGGCCCTGGTATTTAGGGACTTTTTGACCCTGAAATTGCCTCCAAATGTTCATGTATCCCTGGAGGTATTTAAAAGACATGTAGATGTGGTGTTTAGTGACAGGGTTTAGTGGTGACTTGGCAGTGTTGGGTTAATGGTTGGACTCAACGATCCTAAGGGACTTTTCCAACCTAAACAATTCTATGTTTAACAACATTAATGGATCTCTTCTTCACGAAGTTATCATATCCCTATTTGAACCCCATATTAATTTTGATCTTTACAACATCCTCCAAAAAAGGGCTCCAAAATCTTTCTGTTTGCTTTAAATTTGCTGCTTCATTATTTCATTAGGAACACATAAACTCTGATATGAGAAATACTGAATACTCATTCTCCATTTCACCCCAGACCTGTATTATAACCACAGAGGTTCTCATATCCTGTGTGCTGCACTTGCACGCTGCTTTGGAGACTTGAGGCCAACATGGTACCACCAGCTGCACTAACTTTATGGCACCAACATCTAGGGGAGAGTGCATGAATTATAACCTGGTCATGTTTCTTCCTCGAGCACAGGTGCAGCTTACTTGTCCTTGCTGTCTTTCCCTTTATTTCTCTGACATCAGTTTTTAGATGTAGTGATGAGTACAGCTGTATTCAAGCTGTGATCACATGTTTTTTCTCTCAGCCAAGGGAACATTGCCTGCTTGAAAGAAACCAAACCAAACCAAACTAAAATAAACAAAAATAACAAATTATACAAAAATTCAGGAATAACCCAATGAGAAAATAAACCACTTTTATTCAAATTATCAGATGTTAATCACTCTTGAAATATACGATTATAAACACCTCCAATTCAGAAATGTGGATTTCTTCATTTTACACATACTTATTTCAAGGACACAAAAGAAAGGTTTGTTTATTTATCCAAAAGCTTAAAATGAAACAATGAGCAGATAGTTGTTGTTTTTATTTTAAAAACTAAATTTAACTGTTTCTTTAATAATAAAATATACTACCTATTATACAAAAAGGACATGAATTTTATTCACAGTTGACAGAATATTGTTGCACTAAATATTAAAGGTGAACTGCAAGGACATTTTAATTATATTTTTCCTATTATTATATATTAGAAAAGTTAAAGCAGCACACACAGGCTCTAATCAGACTCCTATTGTGTTAGGAGCTGCACATACAGAGAAGAAATATACAGTTCCTAGCCCCAAAGGTTACAGTCTAAGCTAAAATTACCCATTAACAAAGGACATGCCTCAGCAGAAACTCACCAGTATTCAAAGGGATTTATACTGTCATTCTTTATTTTCTGATGAAGACCCTGAGATACACAGTTACTTTTCACTGTCAACCACTATAAAATAGTTGTTTACAAATAAATGTCTTTTCTTTGTAAACCAGGTCCAAATTTAAAAGCCATTTCTGCTTTCTCCTTAAGAGTTCCTGATTTTGCATTTACCCCATCAGTTCAGGTGGCAACAATCCCAACAGCCATTAGGTATTTCTGAGATTAATGATATTTTGGAGGACAAACTCCAGTCATGAAATTGGGTCTTGGACAGGATCTAAAAACTTTCAAATGAGAAATTTTTTGTTTGTATAATGTCCTGAAGAGGTACCATGTCTGATCATCAAGTCATTTTTCACATCCCAGATTTTCCTTTTTAATGTCATTGCAATTTTTAAGCAGCCATGTCAGGATGATTCAGGTGTCTGTACAGGTGATTCCACAATGAAGATGGAAAATTTGTCCAGACACCCCTTAGGACTTCCAGACTGGTCCCTGTTATCCTGTCTCAGTGGAAGGACAGTAGCATGTACAGGGGACTCTTATTTCTCTCTTTCAACCTCAGACTCTCTAATTAACCAGGATTGTGCCTCAAATGAATCAGGATTTGAAAATGAGTGGGTTTTGAAAATAAAAAAGCATTTCCATTCACCTTAAATATCACAATGCAACTTGATTTTGATCTTCAGGCTTCAGAACTGAAAACAGACAGACTACAAAAATAAACCTATTGATTGCTAGATCATATATTTCTAGACAATATGGAGTGAGGCCCTTTATTTTATTTCTTTTTTAAATAAAATATAAAAAAATGGGGGGGTTACCATCATAGCTCTGAGCATTTGCACTGATGAGGACCCATTGGTCAGAAAGCAAAGCAGGCAGCTATTGAGGATTTATTCACAGCCTCTGAAAACAGTCATGGGCACATTCAGTCAGTTTTACACTAGGAAAGAGGGTTAGGTTGGGGTTTGGTGTTTTTCACCCTGATTTCTTCTGCTTAATAATGCTCAGTAATTTCCATCACTAAACGCAATATACTCGTGGTTTATTTGAAACCCAAGGCTTAGACACAAAAATGGCATTGGAAATGAGAAGTGAGGCGGCGTGGCAGCTCAGCACACTTAAGGGAACATTTTTAAGCCATTTAGCAGGAGTTTATTGCTGCAGCACAGGACTCTTTGAGCATTCAAGCACGACAGGGTGTGCATTGTTGTGCCAGAATCGCCTGCCTTGGGTGTGTGTGGTGTGCGGCAAGGGGCCAAGGGCTGTGTTTAAATGCACCCGCACGAGAAATGCGATTTAGGCAGAACAAAGCACACTCCTGTTGTGCCTCCCCGTGATTATAAAATAGATCTGTGTCATTATAAATAGAAAATGACTGGTGACAAAGATGCTGCTTTGACTCACTTCTGAGGCCAAGCTCTTACGCTGCGGTTCCTGATGTCAGACCAATTTAGCGGCTGCGCTGCAGGCAAATGTGTCTGGATCAGGGTTAGCCAGTCCACATCTCATGATGGCTTAATCTCATTTTAGAACAGCAGGGGATTCACCGTGGTCCTTCGCAACCCGTTCACCCAAGGATGGTCCTGGATGCCATCCGAAATGCACCATGCCCACTGCAAGATTCAGATAGTCAAATGGCAAATCACCCAAATGGTAAAAAAACACCTCCACAAAGGTGGCCAAGCTATCTGGATCTGTGAGGTTGAGCTCCTGCTTCTTCACAACTAAATGGTGCAGCTTTTGTTTATTCCAGCAGGAAAAAATTCCAAGACACAGAAATAATGGTGCTGTTTCAAGAGTATAAGTTTTCCTCTTTACACCGCCTTCCATCCCAACATGTTTTACAGGATTATTGAATTACATAATGTAGTTAAATGAAGAGTATGTATATATATATATATATATATATAGTTTCTATGTTGTACAATAAGTTGTTGTTGGTTTTTTTTAAATAATAAAACAAAAACATCAGAGATTGGAACTGAACCTGAAATCCCTATTGCAATTTCTGGAGTATTCTGTTTACTTAGTCCTAAGAATGCTCCTTAAAACAAACTGTAATCTTCTTGCTTAAATTATTTAATCAGAATCACACTTCTCTATATATTTTATACCATAGTTTATTCCCAAAGCTGGGGATAAGCTCTCATTTCCTAAAAGCTCTTAAAAATGTCCTTAATGAAAAAGTACAGAAATCTGTTTGCTGTTTGCAAATTCTAGTTACTTATCACTTACTTCCAAACTAAAGTACTTAATTTAATGAGGGGGGGGAGGAGGGGGGTGAAATAGTGAAAAAGAAAGAGATTAATGTGGTGCCCATAGCCATTTCCTACATTCTTCAGAGTTTATAGACCCAAGGAGACAGGGAAAGAACAACTTCTCAGCAGTACAGCAGAATTGGCTGAAATGACCCTGTGAAACTCAAGTGATTCTGGAAATTAAAGGATGTTCACTCCTGCTATGGTTCTACACCGCAAACTGCTTTTAGGATTCCCAGTAGTACCCATTAGCAATAGCCAAGCTTTTCTGTTTTAATTTAATTTCATTTAATTTCCACCAACAAATTCCATCCTGTGGTGAGAATTGACAGTATCATGTTGAGAACCATTAAAACATACTTGGATTGTTTTTAATCCGTGTATATATATATATATATATAAAATAATTCCCCCACCCTTCTTAGTTTTCTTTACACAAGGCATTTCATAATAAGAGTGAGGCAGACACGATGCAGGCATCATTGTATTGTGGGATACCACCATAGGGAGTGTGGTTGGAGATACAGCAGAACATGCCTTGGCATTATACTACCAGCACAGCCAGGTTCCAGCTCCATTCTGAACCTCCCCATGATAAACCAGAATGGAGTCTGACAGCACTGGTGATGTCCCTCCAGTTACCACTGGGTCTGAGCTGGTGTCCATCTTGTATAACAAGACCCTATACATAACTGCTGATTCCTTTTCTCCTTGAGTGTTTTCTGCTCTCTAAGGACATCTTCACACTTGAAATATCTTCATGCTTACGTAGCCTTGGGCTCTACTGGGAATTCCTATTGGGAATTCCCCCACTGGGAATTCTGCCACTGGATTTCAGATTAAAGACAATAATAATGGTCTTCATTAATATAGGCTTTTCTGTCATGACTTTTAGGCCTCTCTCCAGGCAACAGGCAAGCAGGCAAGCACATGTTGAACATTAAACACATGAGCAGTCTCTATTCATTTGCTGCAAGCTAGAAATGCTCATTAGCACTGGATCATGGCCCCAGCTGAGCTGCTAACACACTTCACCTAGAGAAACAAGCTGGAGAAAAAGTGGCACTGAAACCTTTCATCATGGTTGCACCATCACTGTCTGAGCAGCTTTGGTGTTTCCTACCCAAGTGCTGCTCCTCCAATGTGACCTGCTGAGCTGTGACTATGTCATCATCCAGAGCTGGTGAGGTGATAAGCACAGCTCAAATTGCACCACATTCAAGTGCATCCTCCGGAGTATCTTCAGCTTCAGCATCTCTCCAATAAGTGGTGAAAGGGGAATTATCTGGGGCAAAATGGAGGAATAATACAATTGCTGTGGTCTCTGAGACACGGATGATTCCTGCAGCGCTGCATGGTGAGTGCCTGAGGAGATACATGGGGAGCTTCAGAGCTTTATGTCACACATTAAAATATGGACTGATCAAGCTTTGAAAAACATGATTGGACAAGGTTTCTATGCTTTCCTAGGGCTGGAGTATTGCTTAGGATGCGGGGCAAGGAAATAAATCAGATCTATACTTTCTGCTTTCTCTGCACCTGAGCTAGAAGGGAAGAGAATCATAGAACAGTTTGGGTTGGATAGGACTTCAAAGATCATCTTGTTTCATCCCCCCTGCCATGGATCAGGTTGCTCAAGGTCCCATCCAACCTGGCATTGACCACTTAGAATGGTGGGCTATCCACAACTTCTCTGGGCAACCTGTTCCAATGTTTCACCACCATCGCAGTAAAGAATTAATTCCTGATATCTAAATCTACCCTCTTTCAGTTTGAAACTGTTACCCCTCATTCTCAGAGGGGAACAGGGTCTCTCTTTTCACTGCCTAGCACTGTGTCCATGAACTGTCATATGTCAGTGCCAATAAAATATATTAGAACTCTCCTGACCAAGGAAATGTGAAATTTTGTGACTCAGAGTGAACATCTCTATGTATGCTGGAAAAATCTTTGGGCAAAGCTCTCTTAAACATGGTGGCTGTGCTAAAAATCACAGTCCAGACTAAACAGTCTATCATTCTTTGTTAAAGTATCCCAGATGAAAAGATACATTTTTAAAAAAGCTTTTAATACTGTTTCCTAAAAAAAAAAATAAAATCATTACCTCCTTCAACTTCTCAACAAGTATAAGCTTCACAGCTTTCCTGACTCCTCTGGAATTACTAGGTTGTTGCAGACATCAAAATTAATGAAGAGATGAAAGATTCAGCAGAAAGGCAAAAACTTAGTAGAAAAATATTTCTTAACATCAAAAGCAATTAAATAAAATTAATATATCTAGCAGAATAATAATACAAAAGCAAACTTCCCAATCATTAGAAGAATAAACATGAAGCAGGACAGAAATTTTCTGTGTTATTTTTTTCTTTGAAACACCAATTCTTTTTATAAAGTGAATTTTTCCTTGTGTTTCTGGGGTTTAATGTCAGTGGGATTTCCCCACTATTTTTTCAATACCTTAAACTCTGATAATTAGCCTAATCTGGTCACTGCAGAAAACAAACTTTATTTGCTTCTCACCTTTGCTGCTGGCTCAGTGGAGGGACAGTGTTGCAGGCAGTGGCCTTTGGACTTCAGCCCACAAGACAGATGGGTTGTGCTAAGCCATGGTTCTCCATCTGCCCTTCCATGACCACCCTGTGACTTAGCACTGAGGAAACACCAGAACAGTTATGGCTAACTCAGTGATGACTTTGAGCAGGGATAAGAGAAGAGGAAAGGTGTCTAGGGGTAAAAATAAAATAAATATATATTCAAAATACACGCTAGGTGCCATTCAGTTGACCTTTCTTGTAGGAAACAAAGATGTTTAATTTCTTTGTGATACAGACTGCCACTCCTCACTAGCAGTGGCTTTTCAGCTGAATACAGGAGAAGAGCTGGTAACCTGTAGCTCTCTATTCCACCCTAGTCCTGATAAAGCAACATCATTACATGGTTTTTCTATTGGAAAAAGATGCTTGTCAGAAGCTCTCTTTTAAATAGCCTTGAAACAGAGTCTTCCTTAGTCTTACCTGCACAGCAAGATGGCCTCTTGGCAAATCCAGTCTAACAGAAAATAAGAGTAACTAACATATGGGATCCTCTAGGTCTTCTAATAGAAAAATCAATATTAGATCCTCTAGGTCTTCTAATAGAAAAATCAATATTAGATCCAATATGAATGGAGTGTCAGATTGACTGAACAGGGAGCTTTGAAATAAATATCTAAGAAATGTTTGGATGAAATGGACATCTTTACAGACATTTGGTCTGCATTTCTGAAATGTAGATGATTAAATCCACATTGTTGGCTTCTTCCCCCTCTGCACTATGTCTTTCTTTACATCTTGCAAAAAAATTTATGAACAAAGTTATTGTAAATCTGCAATGTCTGTCTTGTCACTTAGATTCTTTTCAGAAAGGCTGCTCTGCCAATGTAGATATACAATCCTGTATGATTAATATTTATTACTTATAATTTTAAATACAATACAAGGTCACCAAAAATACCCTGCCTAAAGGAGTCTGGAGCCCTTTAAAATCACACTGGTGATGGATCCTGAGTCTTGAGAACTGAGCTCAAAACCTTAGCAAAACACTTTTCTATGTAGGATTTCCAGTATTTCCTGCTTCTGACTATGGCTAAAGCCAAAAAGTACAAAGGTGAGTGAAAGTTACAGATCTGAAAACAAGAGCTTGGATTTCAAACCCAAACAAAGGTCAGGGAATGCCTGAACCTGTCCATAATCTTGGATCAGCCTATAATAAAGTTATGAGTAAAATGCAAAGTTAGGATGCAAAGTGAGACATGAACTCAGACAGAACAAACATTATAGTTAAAAACTTTCATTTTTCTCTTATTTTTTCTCATATTCATCAAGAGATTTTATGTAGATTTTTGAGGGGTATTGCTAAAAAATGAAGATATTTAAGGTTCATTATTATTAATTAAAAGACATGTAGATTGGGGATTTTCAGATTTTATAATTAAACCCTAAAAAGATTTCAGGATTATGCAAATCATCTTAAAAAGCCCATTGTACTAACAGCTCATTTGCTTTTTGGTATAAGTCTAACAATTTTTATACATTAAAAAAAAGAGAAAAAAAAAGAAAAAGAAAAAAAAAACAACCAAAACCAGATGCAATTTGAATTCACCGAGATCAACTGATTGTGATTTATCCTTCTTCTAGCAAAACTAAAGAAAGACATATTTGACCATTTCAGAACCACAGGTTTCAGCTAATTAGTGAAGATTCAGAGACAGAAACCAGGTCAGAGCCCTGAACTGGTTCACTTACCCTGCCTGAGATCTTCTGCATGTTTGGAGAATCTTCTTTTAGGAGCTAAATATAATAAACATGGAGCAAGAACCTGCATCTGCCTCTGCGACTTTATTCCAAGATTCACTGCCACTGTGTTTAAGCAAAACCACTAATTGAAGTACAAACATGGAAAAAGACAACTGAGAAGAAAAAAAAAAAGTAGATTCTGTTGATCAGCATGCAGCTAGCCAAATCATACTGACAGTAAAAAAAAAAATTGCTAGGAGACTTTTAACTAGAAATGAATTTGCAAAGCATTGACAATAACACTTTGCTAAACAGACTGAGCCATCTTGACCTGTGTGCTGAGTGAAAAAAAAAAACAGAAAGACAGACAGAAAGGACTGATTCCATTAAAATAAATAAATAAATAGATAAATAACTAAAATAACTACTATAATTTGGAAAAAAAAAAAGATTTAAAAAATCACATATAATTCCCATCTCATGAAGAAATGTTTTTAACAAGCCACATGTGCTTGTGCAGACACTTCTAATCTCATTAGATTTTTCTGGCTGCTATTAGTGTTCTCTGAGCCAACTGATTTCTCAGCAATATTTTTAAAGAGTACGAGCCTTTGCCCCCCCAGTCTAGCCATTGTTAAAATTGCCCATCCTAGGAGAAGACTTGGGAGTTCATGGATTTTCTTCCATGGTTTTGAAAATTCAGAACAAATTGACTGTTGCACACAAAACAATAGTCAGCCACAAACTATCTTCACAGTCAATGAGCAACATTCTGCTCCCAGCTGGGTTAGTGTGAAAAGTGGAATAGTCCCACCAAAGCAAGAGGATGGTTTCAGATTGTCATCAGCATCACAAGGCAGAGGCTGGCTTTCCATGCTGTCTCCAGTCCTCCAGCCCTCTGGCCACAAACACGCCTGCTGCGAGGTTCCCCTGTCACAGCTCGCCAGTTTGGGGTTCCTCTCAAATCAGTCCAGCTCTCTGTAGCTCTTCTCAGAAATGGAGCCACGTTGGGTTACAGGTTAGCTTTATTTTATCTCTGAAAACTGTTATAGATTCCCTCAAACTGAAAACTGAGAGCCATGTGCACTGCTGTACATATGAAGGCATGAGAGTTTCATGGAAAAGAGCTGTCATTCTGAATTTAATAAAGTAATGTGCAAATAATCACTAGTATAAAGCAATTTGTGTCAGGCAGATGCTACCAATAGAACAAAACAATCACTTTTAGCAAACAATCCTAATTCAGAATCATATAACCTGGATTGGTAAACCGTGGAGGAGCAGGGCTAAGGTGTCATTTATGGATTTCTGCTAACATACCTGCTGAGTTCCTGCCTGAAAATATTCCTGCCTTTGTTTTAGCCTGCCCTTTTTGAGGCTCTCAGAGCAAACTTCTCCTGGGGTGAGATGATGAGTGCTTGAAAGTGACCCATCTGGAGACTGATGCGAAGAAAGCTCTTCCCCTGCCTGGAATCTGTGTGCAGCAACAGCTTTCTCCTGCCTATCCAAGTTTCCCAAGATAGCAATTGTAAAGGAACTGGCAGCCATACAGTCAAGACAACAGTATCCTGCGTGGTTTGGGTAGCTGTGCCAATTCCCTCTCCTCTCTGGAGTCAGTCAACATGCTGCCCCTGCTATTGCTACGTCTGCGTGTCTCTACCAACTTAGCAAATCCACTGGGCATTTTGGCACTGGCTCTCCACTCTTCCAAGGGCTGTCTGCTCAATTGCTCATTCCTTCTTTCACTTTAAACATTCGGATCCAGCAGCATCATGCAAATTTTATGCAAAGTAGCATCTGCAAGTCTGACATATTCACTCAGGCTTCCCCCTCTTTTGCCAAGTTAAAAATAAATACCCTATAAACTCTTGGGCCTGCTAAAACAGAATATGCATTCAGAGAGTTTTTAAAGTATAGCTGCTAAGAGCATTTCTCCTTTAGGGTCAAACTCCTTTTTTCACCCTCTCATAGTTTGCTCCTGCCTCAGGGTTCTCAATAGCACTAGGGGAAAAAGCATCCTTGAAATAACCTACAGAAGAGCCGGTTCTAGATGTTCTTAAGTCTCTTGACATTTCAGCTAATCTCCTATTTTTAAAACTCCAAATAGAGGTGGTGATATACCCCTAACATGAAACAAAAAACTAGTAAAGTGGACTCATTTCCAATACTGATTGCAAATAACACTAGTTGAGCCAGATCTTAAGCACAGGTTTCAAAGGTTCTCCACCTCCCACACTAGAGCTGCCTTCTCTTTTCTCCAGGGAGAAGCAGATTTGTCCCTGATCGATACACTTGAACAGGCAAAGTCATAGGGATGCCAACCAGATAGCATAATGATAAAGTATATCTTAAGGCAACAAGGAGAAGAGTCTCTAAAAGGGGATACTGAGCCACTGCTGAGGTCAGTTAGGACTTGCTGAGCCTCTTGGCCACGTCTGCGTAGGCTTGCTCAATTTCTTTGTCTGCTGCACAGGTGTTGGTGAATTCATCCCTGGCATACGCGTTCTTCAGGTACCGCCACAGCCCCGTCATCTCTGCTGGGATCTCAAAGTTGCGGTATTTCTTTGTGACAATCTAAACCAAAGACAAAAGGGGGGGGGGGGAAGCATCTTGCTGGTGATAGTTCTCCAGGTTCTTTTTTAGAGAGCATCTTTCTCTTTCTTGTCACATAACTAATAGCAAAGGAAACACTTGGACACTCAGGGGCTTATGATAGAAAAGCCCAAAAAGTGACTGAAGTTGCCCCTGTCTTGCAAGGATGCTCCTTGGCCTAAGGACACTCTGAATCAATGGCCTGGCTACTGTTACCAAATTACGACTTCTGTGGTAACTGGATTTCATTAATCTGACCATATTGGGTTTTGGTGGTTTTTACGAGTTCTTGATACATCACTTGAAACTGAAATGGCACATAAGAGCTTGTTAGATGAATCACAAAAACAAGATAGTTTTAAGGGAAAGGCATTAGTAACAACTATATAGAACATACTTTCATATTAACTATTACATTAATATTTATTATGTTTTTTATATACTGTATTTCTATTTCTAATAAATGCCTTTTTTTTTTTGCCTGCCCAGGGTTGTCAGAGGATGTAACCATCTACAGCTGTTGGAAGGCTGTCACCGTGTTCATGCAAAGGAAAAATTTGGGGTGGTATGGGTACCATGATTGAGAAACCAAGATGATTTAGCAGACATTAGTAACAGGAGTCTTAGAATAAACTGGGAGAGAAAATGGTTATTTCAAGACTTGTTAGACTAGGAAATTGTCTATCAAGGGAAATTTTCTATTTCTAAAAACACTCAGGCCCTTATTTGGGAAAAATAGTTAAGTGCACACTTAATTTTAAGCACCTGTATAGTCCCATTGAAGTCGATGGGACTAATCTGTGCTTAAAGGTAGTTGCTTGGTTAAGTAGCTTTCTGGATTGGGATATTTCAGTATTTCTGTAAGAATATACTATATAGAATAATCCTGTGGTGACAGAAAGAACTAGCTGATAGGAAGGGACGGATTAGCTGATTTAATGAGTGCTTCCAATCTCTAATTTTTCTGACAGTATAAAATTGTTCCTGATCATAAATTATATACATATGTGCCACAAAGTTCCCTTTTATTTTTAAAGCACGTGGTAGAGCTGTTTTCCATCTCAGATTTCTTAGGACAGTCATGTTCTCAGAAATGACTGTGATTTGTTATTATTACCAGGACCCATTTGGTATTTGCAAGTCAAAATCCAAAATCCTGTCCTAAACTGAATTTAATTAAGCATTCCTGCCTTCGGTGATGCTACATACACACATGGGGAAGATAAAACCTGCTGGGCAACTTAAGATTTTCACAATTTGCAGTGCACAACTTCCATCAAATTTAAAAGTTTTAATAATTTACCCTTTTCTTCCATCTGTGAAATGCTCTTAAGTCAATAACCTATGGCTATGCTTGCCTGAGAAAGATTTTAATTATCTTCTGACATCTTTCATTTCATCACAAGAAGTGGACAGGAACCAGTAAGAGGCCACACATTCATTCTGCATTGTCTGACTCTAACACCAATGAAGATGAGAAAGAGAAGAGCTAAACTTGAGAGGATATTATCACATTTCTTACCTGGTGACTTACACACTACTTTTTAATTATTATTATTGGTTGTTTTTTTTTTCTTAATGTGTATAGCCAGCTTTAAGGCACGGTTTATGTTTTGGCTCATGGAGCCAAATTAGATGCATGACTTGACTTTAATTCCAAGCCTTCTTGCTTGGTAAGGTCTGATAAATTAAATAAATGCAACATTTAGTAGTCAAGATGATGTACCATCAACCATTGTACATCTTAAATCCTGGACCTCAGTAGTGACTTTGATTTGTTAACTTCTCTGTGTGAAATACCAGATGGAACAAATAATCTTGCAAAAGATGGACTGCTGCTCTTAAGTTACAAGGGGAGTGGGAATTGACTAAAGTTTTGACATCTCTCTTAAGAATAATGGAAACTAATTAATATTCAATATGCTGTTACTTGCAGCAGTAGTAAAAATAAAGAGATGGGATACCTAGATCCAAATATTGTCTTTGACACTAATTAGTGATGAGACAATTTCCCCATGTATTAAATACAAAGTTGCTTAAGTAAACCTGTAGGAAATACTGAGGAGCAAAAGTGTACTTCAAACTCTGCTCTTCTAGAACTTAAGATTCCTTTGCTGAAAATACATTGGTTTTAGCTCATGGCTGTCAGAGCTGGTCAATCTTTTACGGGCTTTCTTGACCATCATTTGACATCTTTTACCTTGACAACATGGAGTTTGGGCAGAAGGTTGCAGTCAGCAAGAGTCAGGTCATCTCCATCCAGAAACTTGCGTTTAGACACTTTCTCCTCCTCGGTGCTGTTTGCATCAATCTCCTCTGGCAGAGGGGTTCTCAGATAGTCATCCAGCTTCTTCAGAGCCTTCACCAAGCCTTTTTCAAGAGCTTTGACAAAAACAAATGGATAAGTGAGTAGGACAGAGTAACAGTTATTTAGACAAACTCATTGATGGCCATGGTAGTAGCTAGAAAAAAAAGCAAACAACCAAGCACCATTTCTTTGTTGTTAAATTTCTTCTCCAATGCCTGCACAATCTGATTACAAAGTAACCCAGTAAGGTCTGCCTGAGGGTGAAGTCCATCCTGCAATGGAAAAAGGGGACATAGAAAACTGTGTCTTCTCCTGATTAGCACAGAAAAAAAAACCAACAAAAAAAACCAACAACCCAAAACCCCCAAAACAACCAAAAACCAAACAGTGAAAGTCATAAGGAAAATAATCTTGTCAGTATGATAGACAAATAAAACACATATGCCCTATAATATTCTTCTCATCCATTAAGGCCATCTCACAGTAACTGGAGTCTCACGTCCTACTACTTTATTTTTATAGGCAGACAAGTAGGACTGTAATGAAACAGAATTTTCTAGCATTACTTAGTCTCTAAGAAGTTATAGTTTTACTACTTTTAAATCCCTTCCAGAGAAACTAAAAGCAATAGTAAATTCCAAAGATGCTAAACAGAGGTATTTGGAGCTGGAAGATATGCTACAATTGAAATGAAGGCAATATAACAATAACTAAGTACAAGCCTACACAAGAGATGAGCTATTCAGCCACTGTTAAGATTATCCTCATTTCAGGTTCAGCTAAGGTGCAATTTCTTTTTTTTGATGTGTCTCAAATAAGGTGTCAGAATGAAGAAGAGTTTTTGGATCTCTCACTTCAATTACTAAAGACCATGACCCACATTGCTGTTGGCTCCAACAAATTCCAGTCTTGAAATGCTACTTAGACATAATACACTGCAGAGTGAACATTTTTTACTTAGAAATATCAAGCCAGGGGCAGATTTGGTGTTCTTATGCTTTACTGGCAGGATAAAAAAAAAACAAACTTGATTGTAGTAATGCACTTAGAGGAAGCTGAATGACCATACACAGATTTGCATGTTATTAAACCTGCAAATAATCTGGGGCAAAAAGGGTCTTCTGCATCTCTGGTTGAAGGGTGATAAGCACAATGGGGTCTTGGCCCCTGACAAGTGCCCCAAAGTGCTAAAGCAATATAAATAAAAAACAGCAAGAATTTACAATGTGAAAAAATAACAACATGACTCATGGGCTTAGAGCCAGAATTTCAGCTGGTGAAAATTACCTGCAGTGATTTATACCTGCTGCAGATCTGGCCTGGAGTCAGCATTTAAGGCATAATCCTGTAAAATCTTATGTCTCTGAGTAACTTACTGCCATTTAACTTAGGAGAGACTACTCAATGCATCAAGTTTACTCAGAAGGTGTAGCACTGCAAGGCCTATGGAGATAAATATATTTATGGAGCACAACACAAGCTTCAAAAGGCTGCAGCAATCACCCTGTGTGGAGCAGCTTGCTGGCACAGGTAGCTCTGCTGGCTCTGCTGTCAGCCGCTCCTGTGTTTTTGGCATGGAGAGAAAGGCGGCGTGTATGGGGCCGTTGAGAGAGCAGGAGCTGAACACCACAGAACATGATTTCTCTGCTGCCCTAACATCCATTAAACCTTGTGCCAGTGGTGGAAGTCAGATTAAGCTGCCTGATGTCTTGCTCCCACTGAAGCCTCTTGGCCAAGCACCAGGGAACCATACCAACTCTTTTGTGGCTGACTCTTAGACACAGTGGCAAATCCTGGCTTAATTGATTGACTGGAGAAATGACTGCAATCCAACTGAAAACACCCCAACAAACATAGCAGGGAGGGAAAGAATTTTGTTTCTGAAAGCAGAGCATCTAAAGCGACTGAAGTGCTGCCATCCATAAAACAAAAGTGTTGCCATCCCTTATTTAATCAATTCACATTGAATTTTGACACTGACATTCTGCTGTCAGAGGCTGGCAGTGGTGCCTTTAATTGTCTGCAGCTGCAGCTCCACCACACAACTTCTACTGAAGGGTAATAACTGCATAGCGTGTAACATACCCCCATGTGGCAACACTCAAAAGATTTAGCAATCTCTTTTTTGTTTGACCTGTAGCACCTGTTGAATAGATAGTTCTCTTTCTCTTGGTCAGCCTCAGACTACAGCCTCTTACAGTGAATTCATTTAGACACAATGCAATTGAATGACTGTGATTTAATTCAATTTTGCTCATCCAGGTTTTAAAGAACTGGTTTAACACTCAGCATTTTCCAGTATCCTCTCCATCCAGTAAGAATCTTGGTTCTCTGAGTTATCTGTGCAATATTTCCAAGATTAGCACTATATCAGATGCCTGGTGCTAGCCCATAGGGTCAGTTGTATGAAGACAGGAACAGCAGGTGAGATGTGTTTATTTAACTTTTCTGGAAGTTATTAGGGATGCTTTTTGTTGTTGTTTTGTTGTGATTTTTTTTTTCTCTTACTGATAGAAAGTGCGTCATGGCTGTCTGAAAAACAATGCCTGGCATGAAGCCTATTTGTGACAGTGGGAAAAACATCTATCTGAATTAATACTTGGCCTTTGCATACGACAGATTTAGGCAAGAAATAAGCATATGCTCAGGGTGCAACATATCTGTGACCTAATTTAAAGGCTTTGCTGGAACATAGAATCCTGACATCTCAAAGTGAAATCACCACTTGGTCAGGACCATCTCATATCCAGATAGTCAAAAGCTGGCTCACTACTCATGAAGAGCTTTACTTAATCAAAGCTCTTCTGCTCTCAGAACAGCCATGAAAACAGAGTAGTGAACAAGGGAGAACTGCCTTTCTTCCAACTGAATAGTGACAGAATTATGAAAAGCTAAGATCATTAACATCCAAAAACTGCCATTTCAAATGGAGTTCAGGTGCACAGGATCCGTTTTTTAAAGCCTGGAGGTGGTTTTCAAGCCATTTTTTTGAAATCTATGTGCAAATATCCCTGTTGAAAATCCTACTTTGTAGGTGTCCTAACACATTCGGTTTCCTCTACATGATTTGAAGTCTTATGTTCCTTGAGGAGTTGCTCAGGGAAATCCTCACTCAAAGTAGGAGGATATGTAAAAAAGTCTCAAAAATATTGGAGAAAGTGCCATATCTTAGAGGGAGACAAGTGTCTAACGATGGTATGAGTAGAGAACCCACCTTATGCTTGAATTCACCAGTGACCACCCAGAACAGAAATCAAAAGCAGGTGAGTTTTTTGTTTCTCACAAAAAAAGATGGGGAGAAATGCTGTGATTTTACTAGTGGTATAGGTGAGAAATTTTCCTGGAAAGTGGAAAACCAAGTTTCAAATGCCTCTTCAATGTGGTCAGCCCTGATCTACCAGATGAAACCCCACCAGTGGAGTATCAAGTAATCCGTACAGCTCTCCTCTCAAACTGTTTTTCTTTCCATTCAGTGAATCACAACTGAAGGCTCACACTACAGGTGAAAGTCAGAAATCCTAACTTTCTCATTTTCTCTCTTATCCAGATGATATTTAAGCATTATGTGAAAGGTGAAAAAATGCAAAGACCAAGAAATAACCTCCTCACAATACTGTACAGCTCTGAATGTTTTTGCACTCTTGCTAATGGAAGAGATGTTTGGATCCATATTACTGGGAAAACTCAGATTTCATTCTAAACCTCTCATACTCTGTCTATTTTGTAATAATATGGATGACTCTATACATGGTATCCACTGAGAACATCAAGGACAGCAGCACTTAGGATAGCACATAGCAGGTCAGGACTATTGTAAATACTAGTCACAGCACTAGAGTGAAGGAAGACTTTAAAAGATGTGACTAATTGCCCATTTGTGAATGTACTACCCACAATGAATTTCAAAAGTAGCCAAGCAGTTAATTCCCTTGGCAAATTCCCTTTAATGATGGAGACATCATTAAACAACTAAATAAGTTTATTGATAACAGCTGAGGCTCCACTTCAAGTCAATAGGTAGGATTAATCTTCCCTGAAGTGAGTAAATTAAATTAGCAGGATTGAATTAAACACCCTAAACTTCCTCTGTAGTCACTGGAGTTATCTCTTGTACACTTGGTGTAGGTGACCCCTAAATGAGCTGTGTGGAGAAGTTTTCCTGAAGTGTCTAATATCAGCCTTGCATTGCCTTGGCAATGTCAGGGTGGAGGATTTAATATTACAACACCAAGTGGAACTATGACTGAGAATGTGGCTCTGTGCTGCTTTTGAAATTTCTACCTCCAATTGCTTCCCCTCCCTGCAGACTTCCAGTATGAAGTTAGAGGTCCCAAATGTGACCAGCTTTGCAAGAGGAACCCTGTCATCAGGTTTCCCATTTTAAGAGTTGCAATGCCTGAACTCCTGGAAATGACCTTTCTGGACAGTGAGATCATCGAGCACAAAGATACCACCATCGTATTGCCACCACCATGATTTATTCAATATAACTTCAAATTCCAGTAAATTCTATCTGTGTATATGCAAAATCCTTGATGGTACCATCTCCCTTACCCTTCACTAGTGTGTCCTGGGCTATCCTGCCAATAGTAAACAATAATATTACTTAAAAAAAAAACCCAACCAGTATTTCCTTCTCTCTTCAAAACTACGCTTTTATACAATTTTACTTAAGAATTCTGAGTTAGAAGCCAGAAAAACAGCACTTTCCAACCTCAAAGCAACCACAGAACACTTAATGAATGAATTACCATCTGTCAAACGCACAGGGTGAGGTTCAATTTAGCTGATGATACCTAATTCACAATGACGCTCTGTTTTCAGCAAAAGGTTACTTGATGTTGAACAATAAGATTAACAAATCCTGACATGCACAGAAATACAAATAATGTAACAAAAGTTAATCATTGACAAACTTGTGCTCTCGTTGCACCGACATAAGAGGGGAGTCATTGTCAACAAGCGATTCTGTATTTACTCCAGTTCAACCAAGAACAGACTTTGGCTCTGTTACTCAACTCTTCAAGCAAAATCTTCCTTAAACTCTTAGCCTGTGCAACTATTTCCAGGGGACGAAGAGAAACCCTTGTGTCTTGAAGTACTTACACCACGACTGAACACAACATTGGAAAATGTAATGCATGGAGCAATCCAGAAAGTCAAGAGGAGGGCCAGGTGACAAAGATTCATCACTAGGCATCCAGGGTGAAATTTTGGCCATTCCAAAGCCCATGGAAGATTTGCTGTTGTCTTCTGTGGGGTTAGGATTTCTCCATCAGTTTTTAAAGCTAAAAGGGACTATTAGAGTCAGTTAATCTGACCTCCTAAATAATACCGGCCATAAAACTTCCAGCATCATCAGTTGTTTCCATCTCTGTTTTCTGTGGGTCAAATAAGGCTGAACCAAAATGGAAAGTAACTAGAAAGTAGTAAAAGAAAAATGGTTTGGAAAAAGTAAAACTGATTCAGGCTGCCCACACCCACAACATTTGCAGGGGTCAGACAAGGACTCTTCTTCCCCCTCCTTCAACTCCAAATATTTCCTTCCTTGTTTAGTGCTGGGACGAGGAGAAATAGCAAAGCAGACAAAGCACATAAACACCAATCTCTGTGGCCTGAAGGAGCCACTGGAAGGCAAATCATTCCGTCCTAAAATAGTAGCCTAGGAAAAGCTGAATTACCACCAGAGAAGCCTCTCTCTCTCTTTTCCTCTCTCACAGGCAGACTGGTTACCTAAATTTAAAATAGCTAAAATTAGGTGAGATGACTCCTGTTTTATGTGTCTGAGTGGAACCAGTTGCAGGATAAGGATTTTACTTGATAGTTATTATGGGAAGAAATGCAAAGCATAGAGGGCCCAATAAGAGCAGTAAAAACAATTGATTATTTGGATAAACAGGAATATTACTTTTTTTTTTTTACAATAAAAGAGATAAAAACTTGTTCACTTTTTAAAACAAATTTAAAGCAAATTGCCATAAGATTTCCAAACAAACGTGAAACCAAAAAGAAAGGCATGTTTTGGGATGGTTGGTTAAGTAACTTGTGCCTAGACATAAATTTTCACATAACTTTTTAAATGTTCATAATCTTCAAAAATAACATGTAATTTCCAAATTTAAAAGGGGAATAAACTTTTGTTTCTAAAATTTTAAGAGAAAATACTTTTACTTTTCAAAATAAATAATTACTTCCCAAATTCAACCCACAATGTCAATAATTCAAGTTACTCACACCACCCATGGCATTTTTTGTCAAATAAACATTTTGTCACAAAATATTTTCTCCAAGCTGAAGTAAAATACACGTGGCCCTCTTCCTAAGTGAATACCACAGAAGGCACAGTGACAAGGTTTCAAAGTCATTGAAGTCCAGCAACATAATGGCTTTTGTAGCCATCATCTGAAACTACCTGAGACTGACCTTGGCAGAACTACAAGTTTCTTAATTTTGTGGCCCAGGCAAGTTCAACAAACAATGATCCATGTACAAAAATGAACAACGATTCCTGCTGCTACCCTGGATCACTGATTGATGCTTTCCCTTTTTACTGCTTTCTTCCACTGCCCTCCTGTAAGATTTATCCTGTAACACACGCAAATGAACTTGGTGAAATACGCAATGAGGGAAAAAGGGGAACAGTACATAAATATTCACAGTCTCACACAAACAATCTGAGATTTATTTTTCCTTTAAAAAAACAAACCACCTTTCCTGATCACTTCCAGATTCAGAGTTTTATATTATATGAGACTCAATACTGTTTTCTGGTAGGAGAGGGAAACCAGCTAAGAAACAGTAATTTAAGGTAAGAAAATAATATTCTAGCCTGACAGTCTGATTAAGACCAAGGATTCATATTTTCACTCTTTTATTTTTTNATTTCCTTCTCTCTTCAAAACTACGCTTTTATACAATTTTACTTAAGAATTCTGAGTTAGAAGCCAGAAAAACAGCACTTTCCAACCTCAAAGCAACCACAGAACACTTAATGAATGAATTACCATCTGTCAAACGCACAGGGTGAGGTTCAATTTAGCTGATGATACCTAATTCACAATGACGCTCTGTTTTCAGCAAAAGGTTACTTGATGTTGAACAATAAGATTAACAAATCCTGACATGCACAGAAATACAAATAATGTAACAAAAGTTAATCATTGACAAACTTGTGCTCTCGTTGCACCGACATAAGAGGGGAGTCATTGTCAACAAGCGATTCTGTATTTACTCCAGTTCAACCAAGAACAGACTTTGGCTCTGTTACTCAACTCTTCAAGCAAAATCTTCCTTAAACTCTTAGCCTGTGCAACTATTTCCAGGGGACGAAGAGAAACCCTTGTGTCTTGAAGTACTTACACCACGACTGAACACAACATTGGAAAATGTAATGCATGGAGCAATCCAGAAAGTCAAGAGGAGGGCCAGGTGACAAAGATTCATCACTAGGCATCCAGGGTGAAATTTTGGCCATTCCAAAGCCCATGGAAGATTTGCTGTTGTCTTCTGTGGGGTTAGGATTTCTCCATCAGTTTTTAAAGCTAAAAGGGACTATTAGAGTCAGTTAATCTGACCTCCTAAATAATACCGGCCATAAAACTTCCAGCATCATCAGTTGTTTCCATCTCTGTTTTCTGTGGGTCAAATAAGGCTGAACCAAAATGGAAAGTAACTAGAAAGTAGTAAAAGAAAAATGGTTTGGAAAAAGTAAAACTGATTCAGGCTGCCCACACCCACAACATTTGCAGGGGTCAGACAAGGACTCTTCTTCCCCCTCCTTCAACTCCAAATATTTCCTTCCTTGTTTAGTGCTGGGACGAGGAGAAATAGCAAAGCAGACAAAGCACATAAACACCAATCTCTGTGGCCTGAAGGAGCCACTGGAAGGCAAATCATTCCGTCCTAAAATAGTAGCCTAGGAAAAGCTGAATTACCACCAGAGAAGCCTCTCTCTCTCTTTTCCTCTCTCACAGGCAGACTGGTTACCTAAATTTAAAATAGCTAAAATTAGGTGAGATGACTCCTGTTTTATGTGTCTGAGTGGAACCAGTTGCAGGATAAGGATTTTACTTGATAGTTATTATGGGAAGAAATGCAAAGCATAGAGGGCCCAATAAGAGCAGTAAAAACAATTGATTATTTGGATAAACAGGAATATTACTTTTTTTTTTT
>VYZU01014848.1:0-10290 GCA_013401355.1 Ceyx cyanopectus | reverse complement strand
CAAGAGGGCCTTTTAAGCCAGGCATGGGAACTTTTCTCCTGCTTAAAGTGTAGTAGAATTCTTAGGGACCTCTCTTGCACCACATAATCTCAAACATTGTAAAGTGTCATGAGTTATGTAGAGAGAAGAATAAACAGGAAATGTAACAAAAAAAAAGACGTCTTAATGTTTCTGTGATACCATCTGTCCTATTCCCAGATGAAACCTAGGGAAACAGGTGAATCAATAATGCCTTTAAAAAGAAAATTAAACACATTTTTCAAGCATCTAGAAAGTTTTGACTTGTTTCTAGCTTTACACTGAAAACTCAGGTTTCTTCCTTCCCTTATTTGGTTTTGCAGTGAAGGCAAGAAATAAATTCATTCCTTATAGAATCAGAGAATCATTGAGGTTGGAAATGACCTTCAAGGTCATCAAGTCCAACCACCTACTAAATATTATCCGGAACACTGACCCATGTCCTGAAGTGACACATCTAGTCATTCTTAAAATACCTCCAGGGATGGTGATTCCACCACCTCCCTGGGCTGCCTGTTCCAAAGTCTCACCACTCTCTCAGTATAGAAATTTTTCCTAATAGCTAAACCTCCCCTGCACCAACTTAGGTCCATTTCCTCTTGTCCTACCACTAGCCACCTGGGAGAAGAGACCAACCCCCACCTCACTGCAACCTCCCTTTAGGTAGTTGTAGAGAGCAGTAAGGTCTCCTCTCAGCCTCCTCTTCTCCAGAATAAACAACCCCAGGTCCCTCAGCCACTCCTCGGCCACTCCTCATAAGAGATTTTCTCTCCAGATCCCTTACCAGTTTCATTGCCCTTCTCTGAACTTGCTCCAGTAACTCAATGTCTTTTTTATCCTGCAGCACCCCAACAACCCAGTGTTCAAACTGCAGTCTCATTGGTGCTGAGTAGAGGGTCACAATCACTTCTCTACTCCTGCTAGACACACTGCTTCTAATACAGGCCAGGATGCTGTTGGCCTTCTTGTTCACCTGGGCACTCTTTTGGCTCATGTTCAGCCATCTGTTCACTAGCACCCCACCTCCTTTTCTGCCAGGCAGTTTCCAGACACTCTTCACCCAGCCTGCAGTGTTTCCTGGGGTTTTTGTGACCCAAGTGCAGAACCCAGAACTTGTGATTTCTAAACCTCATCCCACTGTCCTCAGTCTATCGATCCAGCCTGATCAGATCCCTCTGCAGTGCCTTCCAACCCTCGAGCAGATCAACACTCCTGCTCAATTTGGTGTCTTCTGTAAACTTGTTGAGGGTGCCCTCAATCCCCTCATCCAGATCATCAATAAAGCTGTTAAACAAGACTGGCCCCAAAACTTGTAACAATACCATGAAGAGTGCAATTGGAGCACCTTCAAATTCTGTGTTTTAAGAAGAAAACCCAGATGGTCAAAAGACACCAAAAGAAGGGTTCATTTCCATGTCTCTTAAGGAGTCCAAGCAACCCTGAGGGCAGGAAGCAAGTGAATGTAAAACTACTGGCCTACAAGTGCCCCAGGAAGAACAGTACCTAACTTTCATTTCACAAATCATTGTAAGTCTGTAGCTGCATGTAAGTGACAAGCTTCATTTCTAGAGCATGTCCCTGAGGGCCTAATCCTGACCTCTTCAATGCTAGCCTTGTGCAGGTGTCCCTAAACCAAGTGCAGACAAGCAGCAGCTGATTTGCATCAGAAACCTGAAAAAAAAATAGAAGTAAAAATCAAGCCCTGCAGATATTCAACCACATATTTATAGTATGAGATTGTCACTCCAGTATCTTGATTCTGTGTGTTTACTCAGAGTGTAAATTTTTGTTTTATTACCAAAGAACAAACGAGATGATTCTGGGACTAACAAAGGAAAACTAAGTCCGTGTTTCTGCATTAAAATAAGAGTAGTTAGCTTCTGTAGAGTGCAACTGGGCTTTAGCAGCAGTGCTCTGGGGACCCCTTGTGTTCTAATATTTAAGCAAAGGAATTTGGTCCTTTGCAGGCTGTTGGTGCTTGCAGATTTAATATCCATTTCTTTCCATTCCAGGCATGCAGAGGAATTAAGTCTGCTTTTGTTTACACCAGGATTATACCAATTACACTCCACTGATTTCAACTACTTTATTTAGCTTCAATAGTGGTGAAGAAGCAAGAGAGGGAAATGCAGCAATGTCTAACTAGCAGCACCTGAGGATGAAGTTCTAAAGCTTTCTCAGTTCCCAGATCCCTCAGTTCACTTAGCAAATCTCAGTCTCAAATTTGTTTATTTTAATGTTTCCAATATTTCCTGCCCTTTGTGCTCATAAAATGTTACTGAGATACAGAACAAACATGAGACGATGAGATTAACAAATGACTCACATCTTAATTCTTTTCCATTGTTTCTCTGCTTTTGAGAAGTTTTGTTTCAAACCCCATAAAATAACTTGGGGATCATTGCTACTATGCCTCAACTTAACCTCTCTGAAAGAAGCAGAAGCAAAAAGATTTAGAATTATGTCTGAATGTATGAAAAATTTTCAAGTACTCATAGGAAGGTTATATTCTTTCTGTTGCAACTGTATTGTTGCAACATTTTTTTTTCCCCCAGTTCTGGTGTCTCCAGTTAAAAAAGGCACAAGAATTTCCAGCAATTAGTCAAAGTAGAAAAATAATACACTGCTCTAGGACTGGAAAACAAGCCTCAAAATGTCAGGTTTGAAGAGTGCTTGTTCATCTTATCAGAGAGGCGTCTGAGAGGTCAACATGCTGACCCATGGACAAAACAAGTGGGAAGCATGAAGGAGCTCTTCAGCGTTTCTAACAAAGGTATGAAAAAGTCTAATGGTTGAAAGCTGGATAAATTCAGTTTCCATGTTGCTGAAGCAATGAACTGTTTAAGAAACAAACAAGGAGAGAGGGGATGGGGACTTACTTCTTGGGGTGTTTATAAAGAGATTAAGAAAAAGACAGGCTTTAATTCACTTCTGGCAGAAACAGGAAAAACTGTCAGAACAGAAGAAATAGGAGTGGCTAGAGTTGCATGGGCAGGTCATGGCACTTTAACATCTCTAAAATAATCTTTCAGGTTTTGAAACAAGGACTGAGGTAGGTTGACTGTCACAGAGAATGTGCTACTCAATAATAAGAAAATGTTTGTAATTAAACTTCAAAACTTAAGGTACTTGCAAAGATTGCAGCAAGTTAGAAAAGATTACATCTTTTCTCCCCATATACAGTTAATCAGATGTGTCATGGGGTTTATCCATGGCCATCAGATCATGCTCTGCTACAGATGGGACTGGTTGGACAAAATACTTGGAGTGGAGCAGACTCTTTCATAGTGTTGTCCTCACATGTGCAGAGTCACCTGATTCCATATTAAGGTCCAGAAAATCTTTGCTTTTCAGCTTTGGCTGAACCACCTTCCCCTACAGCACAGGATATGGACCAGCTATTGCCACCAGCTGGGCATAGCTTATCCAGCAAATTCCTCCCTTCGAGGGGTACTGTGCACCAAAGACACTTCAGTTTTTCCTGTACTCTGATGGAAAACTGTTTCTATGATAAAGGATGAGATACTAGCATACTTGCTCAATGGGCAAAACTGTCTGGGATGTGATTTCCAAGAGATCATAGCAAATAGTCCAAAGGTCCTTCTAGCCTCAAACACTGTGAAATACTCATGTTTTTTCTGCAATCAGAAAAACCAGGATATTTAGATAAGAACTGTCTCAATTTTCCATTTAGTCACCTTTTTCCCAGCACTGTTTCAAGATAAAGGTCAACTATTTACGATCTGATCCAATAAAGAAAATTAGCTACATTGATTTTCATTTATGTCTCATTCTTCTCTTCCCTGTTATTTTATGATGAACATTAGCAGGCATAAAACAAAAAAATCTGTTTTGGGAAAAACAGATTCTGGGCCAGTCCTTCTCCCTTTGAAGTCATCACCAGTTTTGCAAAACGACTTTCAGGAGCCAGTCACTGGGTTCTCTATCATGTGATAGCTTGCTCTACAAATGCTAAATATAAGCCTGTGAACAATCCTCTCAGGACAATAAGACCAGTTGGGTGGTTAAATCTGGACATTAGTTTATATAAGATCTGGACACTTTATTGAGTAAAGCCATAACTTCATCCAAGACCTTGCTGTAGGGTACATACTTAAGATGCACCAAATATATTGCAATAAGGGGAGTTACCCACCAGTGCAAAACCATAGAGCAATGAAGTTAAAACTCCATTCTAAATAATAATGTAATTTAGGCCTCCCATTCCAGCAGCGAGGCACTTAATTCCTCCCAGGACTGCTTGCCGCCAGATTGCTCTAATCCACTTCCAGCTGTGCTACTGCTCCTGTGTGCAAGCANCTAAAGCTTTCTCAGTTCCCAGATCCCTCAGTTCACTTAGCAAATCTCAGTCTCAAATTTGTTTATTTTAATGTTTCCAATATTTCCTGCCCTTTGTGCTCATAAAATGTTACTGAGATACAGAACAAACATGAGACGATGAGATTAACAAATGACTCACATCTTAATTCTTTTCCATTGTTTCTCTGCTTTTGAGAAGTTTTGTTTCAAACCCCATAAAATAACTTGGGGATCATTGCTACTATGCCTCAACTTAACCTCTCTGAAAGAAGCAGAAGCAAAAAGATTTAGAATTATGTCTGAATGTATGAAAAATTTTCAAGTACTCATAGGAAGGTTATATTCTTTCTGTTGCAACTGTATTGTTGCAACATTTTTTTTTCCCCCAGTTCTGGTGTCTCCAGTTAAAAAAGGCACAAGAATTTCCAGCAATTAGTCAAAGTAGAAAAATAATACACTGCTCTAGGACTGGAAAACAAGCCTCAAAATGTCAGGTTTGAAGAGTGCTTGTTCATCTTATCAGAGAGGCGTCTGAGAGGTCAACATGCTGACCCATGGACAAAACAAGTGGGAAGCATGAAGGAGCTCTTCAGCGTTTCTAACAAAGGTATGAAAAAGTCTAATGGTTGAAAGCTGGATAAATTCAGTTTCCATGTTGCTGAAGCAATGAACTGTTTAAGAAACAAACAAGGAGAGAGGGGATGGGGACTTACTTCTTGGGGTGTTTATAAAGAGATTAAGAAAAAGACAGGCTTTAATTCACTTCTGGCAGAAACAGGAAAAACTGTCAGAACAGAAGAAATAGGAGTGGCTAGAGTTGCATGGGCAGGTCATGGCACTTTAACATCTCTAAAATAATCTTTCAGGTTTTGAAACAAGGACTGAGGTAGGTTGACTGTCACAGAGAATGTGCTACTCAATAATAAGAAAATGTTCGTAATTAAACTTCAAAACTTAAGGTACTTGCAAAGATTGCAGCAAGTTAGAAAAGATTACATCTTTTCTCCCCATATACAGTTAATCAGATGTGTCATGGGGTTTATCCATGGCCATCAGATCATGCTCTGCTNACACTGCTTTAGCTTGTGAAAGTAACAGAGGAAAACAAGGACATAATCATAAAACCTGTCAGCTAAACCTTGGTGTATTTTAGCATTTGCAAACTTGGGTCATCCCAAATGAATGGCAATAAAATCTTTATATCACACTCACCAACAAGTATTCTGTACTTTATGTGCCACAAATGTTGCAGAAAAGCTATTTTACACATGTTTTAAAGACTGGGTATTTTTTATATTATGGCTGGTTTTGTAAAGCTGCCAGGCACTTTAGCTACCATGAGCCCAACAGCATTCAACTCAGAAGGAGCCATAAAAACTTATTTTAAATCTTCTGAAAGAACTTTTTTTGTGTGTGTGTGTGCTTATGAATGCCAAAGTTAAAGATTTGCTATCCTGATATGTTCCATCACAAAGTAAGTCCTTTCATCTAACACAATTTTAAAAGCTGTTTCTAGTCCTTCCTGGTTGCATGACAGAAAACTCAATATTGTCACGGATAGGTTAAATAGTGGCTCATGCTGGACCTTGGAACAGGTGTGGGGTTTTGCAGTGGAAAAAGTGAAATTATGCAAATAAAGAGGAAGAGGGAAAAAAAAATAATGCCAAGTTGATACACAAGGATCACAGATGTCTAGACACAGATATGTAGAGTTATACCTGCATATTTATATGGCACCTTGAAAATCTGTGCAAAAAGTGTAAAGAATTAATATTGGTCCTGAATTAGAACCCAATCCAAGATCCCTGTCACAGGTAACTCCCATTGACACAAGTGCATTAAAACCACTTTTTAAGCTAGCTCTGTTAAAGTGAAGAGGAGCTTTGCCAGGAACTTTGTTGAGCAGAGGGTGAAGCCTTTAGGGACAGACTAGGCCAGAAGGATCAAAGACTCGGGACAAAAGCATATCACATTTGGAGTTCTAATCTGACCCTTTGGGGATGAGAAGTCAGGCTGGAAATAAGAGAAGTGACCCCCAGACTTTCCTCACTAAGCACAGTGATGCTCTGGGGCAGGTGTTTTGCTCCCTTACACTGACTTGCTGCTGGACAGCAGAGATCAGACCTCTCTCATCAGGATGACCAGGCTGACTCACAACATCAAGAAGCATTTACTCCACTACGTACATCAGCTCAGGTGCCACAAAGGGTCTGCACCATGGGCTGTTANATGGGAGCTCGGCTGGGAAACAGAACAAAGCATCCCAGTAAAGCCAGCAGCACTTGGAGGAATATTCAAACACACAGGGGAAATAATTCCCTCTTAAAGAAGAGTGTCTGCCAACTACTGTTCCCATTGCAAGTATTTTAGTCTAGGCCTGGCATATAGGTCCTGCTTCGGTGAAGGCTTGAGAACATGCCTTAATTTGAGTGTATCATTAACCATGTTGACTTCAGTATATATTGGTTTTAGGCTTTTGCCTATTTCACGTCTTGAACTTATATAAATATATCTGTTCTTTCCTTTTTTTTCTCTCCCTCCCTATGGTATGCTATGGCTTCAAAGCTACTTCAGCACAGATGTGTGAGAGAATGATGTCTGCTAGAACATTAGCTGTAAATATTTACAGTTCCCAGAATGGCTGCATCTATGGCCGATGCAGATCAAGCACACCAAGTGTCTGCCTTGGAGGGTCTGCAGTCTGATCACATCTGGACTTATGAAGAGTTTTAGTTTCATATCGTTTTCAAATAGTATTTGTCACATTTCCATCAGGAAATCTTCATACCTTAATTAGCAAGGTCTTAAGTAAAAAACCTAAATGATAGGAAAATTCAGAAACATTCAGTAGCAAGGTACACATTTCTGAGATTAAGATGATGGTTTGTTATCATTTTAGGAAACTGAAAATGTCTTCCTTCCAATGTCATATAACACCAGTTCATAGTTTTGGCAGGTCTAAAGACACTGGTCTTTAAAGCTGTCACTGGTACCAGACAGAATATTGATGGCTCTGGGCCTTCAGCCAGCATGATTTTGAGGAGAACTTTCAAGAAGTTATTTTTCAAGCAAAATTATTTTGCTAACTATTGTTTCTGAGCATTTTAGAATCAGTTTTTGATCAGTGGGCAGGAAGCAGATAAACCAATTTTGGATGGATGATAACTGCAACTTGTGGCACTACGTAACAAGTTAGCACATAGCTATCATTGCTGCATCAATGGCCTTTATATGTGTGTTTTTATAAAGAGACAAAGTGGAGAACAGTTTTATTAACATATCACGAGTGAGTTATATGGGTCATCCCAAATGAATGGCAATAAAATCTTTATATCACACTCACCAACAAGTATTCTGTACTTTATGTGCCACANAATTGTTGAAATTTACTTAAGCAGCTTTAAATATATCAGATTTATGGCCCTCTTTTGCCTTTCACTGCATTTAGGAGACAGTAAAAACTCTAAAAATAATGAGTTTGCTTCATTAAGCTTTGGCATTAATAAGCTAGATGACTTAAAAGAAAAAAAAAAAAAGTCCTTTGGAAATCTTACCCATCTAGACGTGATTGAATATTTATCCACTGCAGTCATTTTTCAAACAATGTTTTCAACATTATTCTAAAGTTTTCACTTGGAATCTTGAAAACAACCACACATATCTCTTCTGTTCCAAAGAGTCCCAGACTTCATATTTACATCTAAAACTCACAGATGGCCTTACACTGTAATGGACCAAACCAAATCACTGACTCAGGGAAATATTTAAGCAACAGTGAATTCCACCTTTATTCAGCAAAATGTTAATATGTACTTAACTTTAATAATATTCACATTTAAAACAAAACCCTTTTTTTTTGCTCCCATGGGCTTTCACATATTCTATGTACTGCATTTGTTTAAATTCTTACTGGGAATATGAAAGAGGTCCCTAAAAGAGACCAATCTGTACATAACCTTACATGTAGGATTACATGGGAGCTGGAATATAAAGTTAGATGCAAGTGTCAAGGTCAGACTCTGTCAGGTTTGAGTGATGTAGAATAAAGGAGAGACATGCATTTTCTAGACTTGGGTGCCCATGTGGAAAATTGCTTAATGGTGGTATAGTCTATTTTTGAGATAACTGATTTTCTGCTTATTTAAGGAGGCATGTGATGGCTTCTAGGAAGGATCAGAGTACCCATTCACCCTTGTACATACCTTGGGTCTGACTCTTTTTCAGCAGGAGTAACTCCACAGCATAAAACTAACATAGGCCAGCTTTAATTCCAGCTCTATACGTGTGTGTGCATATCTGCTGTATACATGCACACACAGCACACGAAGAGAGACATTTCCCACCTCACGCGCTTAACCACAAAGTGTGATGTAGCTACTGAAAGAGGTGAATGGCATTTAATCACATGTAAGTTAATGATTTAAATGCGCTTTTATTTTTGGCCTCTTGATGTAAATCCAAACCAGACAAGTGGAGTCCTCTGGTCAGACGGCTGGAAATTCCTCTGCATGAAATCATGTTGGTGGTCTCTCGGCTCAGCGCCTTCTGAAGAGCCATACAGTGAAATATCCTTCCGTACCACTAATGAATGCGCCCACCCACACTGGAGCTGGTGCCCCCTAAGAACTCAATTCAAGAATAACTTTTTAAACTCATAAATGAAATCAAAGGGCTCATTCTGTGAGCCAAAGAACTTACAATTTTAGGCGGGCCGGTTAGTGGGTGGTTAATGTAGGTTGTCCCCTTGGTTTGTAGTATACGGGCTCACAAGAAAAAGTAAGCAGGATACCAAATATGTACACAGCATTCCCATTAATTAAAACCCATCCTCCTCCAATGAATACATAAACTGTTGCTACCCTGGTTACTGTACAGAGCTCGAGTGACTTGCTCAGCACCAACCAAAGCCAGCAAAACTCACAAGATCTTGATTTACTTTCCTGTGCTAAGATCTCCTCCTAGATAATAAACAATCACTACATAACCAAAATCTCTCAAATTGGCCATGAAAACTTGAGCAAGAGCACCTGGGAAATAATCTTTAAGACCACTGTCACTAAACTCTCCCAAGGACTTCTGTTATTCTGTGAACAAGCACTTGTCATTTCAAGCACAAGCAGTGAAGCCTGGTGGCAATGGCCAGAGAACTGAATAACCCAGTTGTGCTACCAAAGCGAGGTGCAGATCTAGTCCCATAACGAGGAGATGACTCCTTTGGAGAGGCCTGTTATAAAATTATCAAGTGACACAGGGGGTGGAAGGAACCAAGCCTCTTGTAATTGAACTGACTTGAAATAATAAATGCACACACTTTCTTTAAACACAGCTTGCCACATCCTGAGAATCTGGAATCAATTCCTTCCCTTTCAAGAAGCTTAAAAGTGGTGGGGCTTTGATATGGCATGAGCGTGTTTGCTTCTGGGCTTACAGCCCTCGCCAGCCCGTTCCAAGCCTTTCAACGTTTTTATATTATAAGACAGAAAAGTTAGGAAAACAAAGATGGAAAAAAAGAATCAGAAAATCAGGGAACTATTAAATCAGGGGCAGCCTAGCTGCCAAATACCTTTGGTAAGTAAATGAATCATGATCAATAGCATATTGCCATACTGACTTACAGAAGAAGGTTATCACCTACTTCTGTGCCAGGCATAAAACATAATGGTGTGTGGCTAATGAAGTAGTGCATGAATAGAGAAAAAAAAATAACTTTTTTCTGTAATGTTAAAGCATTTTACTTCAAAGTAAATTTAATTCATCCAGAAAAAAAGCATGTTTTTTTCCATGAAGGCTTTGTCAAAATCAATAGGTTACTGTGAAACACTTATTTTTTGACTATGTTGTATTTATAAGAGGAAACTGTCTTGATAGAAGGAAACTTCTTTTGTTAAGGGGACGTTTCAGTTCTGACGGTAAAGCTGCTTGCTTTATATATTCACATATTTGCCAGCAGAG
>VYZU01014845.1:89053-151750 GCA_013401355.1 Ceyx cyanopectus | reverse complement strand
CATTCCAATAATATTTTCTGGTTTTGCAGTTTTAAAACAGTTTCGTGTATTTGTGTCTTTTTGTCTAGACAATGAAGTAAAATAAATACCCTTCTCTCAAAACAGAAGACAGAATACTTGAGTGACAGGCAGAAAATACAAACATACAGAGGAAGTTTACCAGCTAACCAGTAGTTAATTTCTTTTAGTTTGGTTGGTTGGTTGGTTTCCTATTGTGAAAAATATCACTTGCTAAAAAAGTGAATTGGTGTGCTGATTTTAGTTGTCATGTTAGTAATAAGTGGCTGACAGTCAAGAAATGAATGAAAGGTGCTGCTGATGCTCTACTCATTATGTTTTACTCCTTTATCCATAACAGAGCTAGTCCATTTTGTAGAAAGTGCTATAATGGGGATTTTGCACAAAAAGGACTACTGATGAATATTAGGCTCTGTTCACATCACCTTCCAATTTGAATAAGGTACACAAAACATGCCAATAACAAATGAAGGAAACCCATTTTTAAGGGTAAAAAAAACCCCAATTTAATTTCTGTATCTGTACAATATCTTTCATGGAACAATAATCTATCCAAGACAAACTTGCCTTGTCTCCCCACCCAGGATCTCAGAGTTAAAATCAGTGATAACTTCCTCAGTATATGGCAGAATGCCATACCAGCAGGTTAGCTATGTACACTAGCATTTTATACCTATGTCAAACAGAAGGAATAAGCTTCATATCCAAATTTCTGAACATCTGAACTTACAAATGTCAATCCTGATCACTAGCAATATGTGACGAATCATTTACCTTTCACTGATGCATTTTCCAAAATTCACTACAGTGTTCAAAGGATAAAAATACCACATTTTGTATGACACAGTGCCAGAATTAAGAAAAACCCTGACAGTCAGTCTGAGGTATCTTTCCAGTGTAATTCTTAAAGGAGGATTTATAACTGCTGTAACCCGTTAATTAGGGTTGTGAAGCGCATTTGTAATGTTATTCAGACACTGGAAAATTCTGATGTTTAAGCAGGTAGGTGGTATTTAAGAGATAAAGTTCGTTATTAGTTTTGGGCAACCTCAACTTCTGATCTGTAATTTATACTTACTTTGAATTTAATTTGCCAATATTTTACGCTAAATCATGGCCATGTATTCTGCAAGGCAACATCCACTCTGTATGGTGAAGCCTAAGGCAAAAATAAGGCCAAAATATGCTCAGGTCTCTGAACCTGCCCCAGCTGCTAAACTGTAAACTTTTCAGAATCATTATTCAGACTTATGATACCATTCAATTCAAATAAACCTCTGCAAAGAAACAAAATTCACACTTCGAGGGACACAAACGAGCAAAATTCTTGCTTTTGCTATAATCCATTATAAATGCCAGCAACAGTTATTTAAATGGATCAGTGATGTTTATTTTGATTAGAGGGTAAGAAGCCATGTCACTGAAGCCTCGACTCAGATTAGCCAAGGACTGGAAATAATCTATTTCCCCTTTCGTGTGCAGTTGAATTTCTGCTGTTATTTTCTGACATAAGGATGACACCTAGTGACGGTAGCTGCTTACTGCTTCTGCTAGGCTTAACCATTTCCACTCGAAGTCCACAAGGATAGGGAATATATTCTTCTTAATGCTTAGCCAGTTAAGGGTAATTGCACTTATGTGTAACCAAAATGTAGAATTCTTGATATTTCACTGAAGTAAATATATATCCAATATCACACATACTTTTGAAAGTATGTACAATCCAGTTGTACCCAACTACCTATAGATTTTCAAAAGTTATTGACAACCAGCATTTTATTTCTGCTATTTCCCTATGCTTGCTTAATTTGTGAATGTCACCCAAACCCTTTGAAAATGGGACCAAATTTCTCTTCCCATAAATTTTTCAGGAAATATTTATCACCTGTTGTGTAGGATAGATGAGAGCTCCTGTCCCCTCTCTGGTGAACATTGTAATTAAAACAATTTATTGCTTGACCAGAGTAAAACAGGCTCTTTTAGTCTGTCCACTGAAGACAAAAAGTTACACCCAAGTGGTAGTTATGTCAGGTAAAGTGAGCAGCTCCAGTGGGCTGCCTGGAAAACTCTCTTAGCCTCATAAAAATTTTTGCTTGTTTATAGAAATCACTTCTAAAGTAGCAGGTACTGTTTCTTATCTCTTCACCTGGGAGATAAATGCATCCAGTGTGTTCAGCATGTATTTCATTAACTAATCTTTTATTCAGCCATGTTTTGTGAAGAGCCAAATCTGATAACTACACTCGGGAAACATTCTCCTGTTCAAGGTCCAATCTGTGGATTCAGGTGTGGTTTAGCCTTGAGCTGTATTCATGTAGTGTTTTGCTGCAGCTAGCACTATTCTTGTCCTTAGCATTACATCCACTGACACCTGCTGCTGCATTTTCATCACATTTTCTGGCTCCTGTTATTTCTGGCTCCTCATAAAGCCAACATGATCCCTCCAGTCTCGCAAACAAGTAATTTGTTGCTTCTCATTAGCAAGACCAGGGAAGTGCTCAGAAACAAACCACTGGTCAAAATCTTTGCACTGGTGAAAATGTAGGTACCATCAAAGGGTTCATGTCTCCAGGGCCAGTCACCAACTGAGTGACAGTGAGATCCTTGAATTTAAGTGCCTGATGTGGCAGGTTATTATGGCAGATGTGGGTAGATGATATTTTAATGCATTCATGTTTTATGTGTTAATCTGTCCCAAAGTCATTAAGTGGGTTTGAAAATGAAGCTAAGTCCATTAATGAAATTTAAAATTCTTGTCCTCATGCTTTTCCAGCTGTAAATGCTGCAGTGCTGCTGGCATCAATGACTATATTCTTGGATTTGCTATAACTGACTCGCCCTTATACCTGAATATAAGCAAATACTGATGAGCCTTGTTTATGATGCAGTTCATATCATATGCAATTAAATTAATAAGTAGTGCATTACCAAATTGTTTTGGTTTTGTTTTTTACTGCAGGTGGTGAACTTTTTGCTGGTCTCTACAGTGACTACTGGGGAAGAGATGCTGCTCTGTTCCGCACCATGAACCGCCTGGCCCAGCTCCGAACAGAGCCTGACAGTGAGCGCCTGCTGAAAGGTATGGGAAGGAGGAGAAGGGCTGCTTGGATGACAGAGAATTTCTGTTTAACCATAAATTAGAGATATTGTTAATGCATAGGGATAAGCATTTAGAGGTTCATTTGTTCAAACTTCCTTTTTTCCATGACATCTTTCATGAACCCCATGCCAGGATGAACAAATTGAAGTCTTTACTTTGATTACCTATTGAATTTAACAAGGGGAACTTTTAAATCATTCATTTTTCACTGCTTTTAATTTATACTCTTAATATTCTATACTATTTTGTGAAATGAGAGATATAATTAAAATAATATTTTTAAATTATCTAGTTACCTAATGAGACCTTCTAATTAGAATACTATTTTTTTTCATTTTGTCTTTATGTTGCAATAAAATTCAATCTTTGCTAAGCTATGTAGTAAAGAGCTGCCATGCAATAATGCAAAATAATAAACATATGATTATACAGTTAAATGAAATAGAAAGATATTTTATAGATAAAAAAATACATACTCCATGGGAAAAATACCAAGAAATAGCATGTGCTGAAAAATTTAGAAAGCTTTTTAGTCTTCAATCTGAAAAGTAACTGAATTTCAAAGTGAAATTTCTGTGAAATGGAGAGTCAGAAGCTTGATCTGCTTTGCTCCAGACGTATTCCAATATTTCATCATAACATTGATATAGTTACTGTTAAAATTTGGCAAGGAGAGTCAATAATTGCCTTTTATGGTGATTCATATGGTGAGCATCTTCTTTTCAGACTTACTAGTTTTTCTAGTACGAAGAGAAATAGTTCTGCTGTGTACTTCTTCCTGTACAAATATGACCTAAGACTTGAATGAAATATGTGTTTGGTTGGTTGGTTCTATGATCCTATGAATATCAGTGCCAAGTTTTAGACTTGTGCAAATTAAAATACATAAACTCTAGAGGAGGGCACTGGAAAAAAACTCTTTTTCTTGCACACATAGAAAGGAACATTGACTTGTGAATTGTATTCTATATACACCCACCCACAAGAAAATAGATTTGTTTTTTTCTTTATGACATCCTAGTCCCTCTCTGACTGACAGATCCCTGCTTCTTTCATTTTGTTTCTTTACTACCAGCTGATTCTGAGGATTGAAAAAGAGAATGTTTTAATAAACTTGAGAATTCACTTTTGTTTTCTTTTAAAGAACCAAAATTCGTTGGCTCATACATGATCCCTGACAATGAGGACCACGATGATAACAAAGTCTATTTCTTCTTCACTGAAAAAGCACTGGAGGCTGAGACAAGTGCTCACGCCATCTACACCAGAGTGGGACGCGTGTGTGCGGTAAGATCCTCCGGCTGACTCCCAACTGAAATGAAAAATACCACACTCCTTTCTCTGGTCCTTTTCCCCCAGGCAAATATGCCATGTCAACATATGTGAGAGTAAATGATAAGTCTGAATGAAGCCCGCACATCAAAACAGCCTCAAGCATTAGAAAATTCAAAAGTGATTTGAAATCTGGGCTTGAAGCTGAATTTTGCTGAGAAGGACAAATTTCAGAAATCTTGCTCTGTAGCTGCATCTCTCTTTGTGCTGATGTGGTAACACAACAGCAGGTGCCCACAGGACTCACCATCCATTTCTCAATTCAGATCAATGCTTCACTGCCCTTAGTATTAGTTGTAGATTCAGGGCATCTTGCAGATCTCAACAGATGACATAAATTGATTGATTTCACTGATTCTGTGAATTCTGTAAACCTCTTTCTGATGCATGAACGATAGGAAGGGTGAGATGTCAACCACCTATAGAGTGCTTTAGAAATAGTAGCTGATTATTGTTTTCATTCATCTTTCTATCCTTTTCTTCTCAACAGCAATTAAGGAAAAATGTGCAGATTGTAAATTAGAACAAAGGACTTCACTGTCCAGCCCAATATTATTGCAGCCAGGTATAAGGTTTTCCAGAAGGAGCAGAAAAGACTCAAGGAAAGACCTTGCTTCCCTCCACTGCCCTGCATGATTATCCATTCCTGCTCAGCCCACAGTCCTAGTGTGTTGATACCATCTCCTTTTGGCTCCCTGGCCCCACATAGGAGGGAGATCTCAGGCAGTTGCCAGAAAGAAGCACAGTTAACATATGATCTCACAAATTAAGCTGTCCACAAATGGTTCTCAATAAAAAATGGATTAAGTTTGGGTGCATTCCTTTTCTATTAATTGAACTATGGCAAAGCTAATGAGAGGAGCTCTCCCATTGGGACTACAGCTGCTTGATTAAAGGAAGGAATAAAATTTTTATTTCTAAGCATCTGATTTCTGAAATAAATTGTATTCCCCCTCATTAACTCTAAGGATGCATTTCTAAAACTATTGGTCACAGAGAAAGATGCAAGTTAAGAACCTTCTCTCATCTCAGTGTATAGTATATCTCACATATGCTCACCAGCATTACTACCTATTAGAATTGCTCATACATAACTTAAAACATCTGAAGTATGCAAAGTACCAAACTGCAGCCTAAGACACTAATGTTCATAAAGCCAGTTAGGTTTCTGAGTTCAAGACTGCATTGAGATCTGAAACAGAATTCTTTGGCCTATGTTCTGGTAGATGTCTGAACAGATTATTTTAATAGTTCCCTCTAGTCAGAAATATATCCACCTCTGTCTTATCTCTAGCCATGGGTTAAACCAAAATCCCACAGACCTTTCTCTTGCAATCAGCTGAAACTCCAACTCCTTTATCATGTGGACATTAACTTCACAGTTATATGCTGTAATTCCAATTTAATTCAATGAATGCAAAAAAAATTGCTAGCTGGTGATTCAAGAGCTGTCTTTTTTCCCTGAGCTTTTACATTTTCAGCCGAGCTGTAATAGGTTTTGCAACACAGAGGCATATTTCTACTTTTCTGAGAAAGACAGATCTCTTTATTTTAAGATCTATTACTTTAAGGAATTTAGAATGAAGTTGTGAGAGGACTTTTGCAGCCTAATATGGAGCCTTCAACAGTGAGTTACAGTTTATCTGAATATAAGGTCATAGCTTTGAGGACACTACCCAAAGGCTGTAGAATCTGATTACTAAGTAGTACTAAATACCCCCTTTTATTGACAGTCCAACCATCACAATAACAAGAAAAAGATGAGACAGCCAGAGCAAAGTATGAATTATTTAAAGTTGTTGAGAAATTGTTAGAACACCATACTTACAGACACTTGCCTCAGACTTGTTCTAGCTGTACCAGCTCTGTAGATAGATTGAGGTTTTCAGTTTTCAAGTGCATTGATCTAATCCTGCACTGAGCTCCTAAACCAAAGCTAAACTTTGCTAATCTACTCCGTACATTCAGTTAACAAAAATGAGCAATAAAAATGCTTTACAACAGCTGTGTATTTAAAACTATCCATGGATGAAGTACGGAATTAAATTCTTATAAACCCACAGCTCTTAATGAGACCTGGACTTGATCAGTGCAATCCTACTTGAAAACTGACTCCAGAGAAATAATACTAGTAAGAGACATGTGGTTTGAAAACGCATGCTTTGGACATTAAAAGACACAATGAGCAGATAATTCAGCAGAGATGTTTGTGCTTCTAGACTTACTCCTTCAAATTACAATCAGCATTCATTTCTACACAGAATGACATGGGAGGCCAGCGGATGCTTGTGAATAAGTGGAGCACTTTCCTCAAAACCAGGCTGGTTTGCTCTGTGCCCGGAAGAAATGGAATTGATACACATTTTGATGAATTGGGTAAATATCCTAGATTGCAACAAACTTAAAACCATCATAAAAACCCATATACTTTCATGATAACACATCTTACTGTCAAATATTGTACTTGTAATCATTAACGGGGAATGCTTAGTGTTTTTTTTCCAGTGCATATGAAGTTCTATACATATTGAGTTGACTATCATCAATTATGTCTTTATGTATTGCATTGCTTTTAAAGATGCCTTTCAAAAATTGCTTTAAAAATCTGCATAAAATTAAATCGCATATATGAGTAAAACATGATTACACTTTTAACAAGCAATGAAGTTTCTCTTTCGGGGCTGAAAAAAGTATTTTGCTACCAATAATGTCTGTTTAAATTTTACAGAGGATGTGTTTTTGCTGCATACCCGTGATAATAAAAATCCAGTGATATTTGGCCTCTTCAACACTACAAGGTAAACAGCTAGAAGAAATAATAGCAGCAACAGAGAAATGTTTGAACAGTCCATTGAAAAGATAGAGGCTGCAGGATAAATATCCCTTAGCAAATATATAGCAAAGAGTTTAATCCCCATTCTATCCACAGTGGGCCTCTTCATGTAACAACTGCTCTATGACACTTAGGGGCTTGAAGTCTCCTTCAGTGATCCAGTCTCTTTAGATTATAGAATAATTAAATGTTTCTTTGCTGGAAAATTTTCCACTGTCAAAGTATCTGCACTCCTGCCTGCTTATAAGAGTGGCCTACCTGAGCCACCTCTCTTGCTTTAAGAGCTTCACTGTAATTCAGGTTCAAGTAGACAGCAACCCAAATCCCTACTAACTTATGTGAAGTCTTGAACACCAGCTGTGATGTTGGTTGCCTCCTTTTCCACTGCAGCCTTGTTCAAGTGCAAGCTTGCACTACCTCTTTCTTGGAGATCCAACTCTTAGTTTAGGATGTAAAGAGTAGAGAAGAGCAGCTGTGCTTTTGCTGTGGTTTCCCTATCCTGATTTATTTGTATGGAATAAAGCAGGGCAGATAGGGTCCTCCAGGAATGAAGGCACCTAGCATTTCCTCCTGTGCCAGCAGAGAAAGGTGGGCTCCTAATTAAAATTGTCTGGATCATCTTCTGGTGTCTTTAGAGATAATATCTTTATAGAAAACAGTGATGTTCTTCAAAAAGTAATTATTTGCTTCTCTGTTACTAAATAAATAAAATTTTAAAGTAAAAAAGGTACTTTTATGTGGATTGATCTACATGAAGCAATCTTGATGATCTAGCTAATAATACCAATCAACATTCCTACTCAATATAAACAGAGTCCATTTCAGTCACCATTAGATTATTCCCACCTTTCCAAAGTCACAACAGGAAAAGTCTTATAGAAGAAAAATGGGTATACTCTTTAAGCCACTAATCAAAGACCTATTAGACCTGAGTTCAGTTAGCTACACTTCCTCTTTGTTTATAAACATGTCATTCACAGCCTGTGTTCACCAACTTCAAACTTTGTGTAACAACAACACAGAGCTTCTTCAAATAAATGTTAGAAATACATAAAAGGTTTTGTAAAAAACACTGGACACAGCAGTTATAAGAAAAGCATATTGTAATCAAAGATTTCTATCTGAATATTGGTGAAATGTGACTTATTTTTAACTACACAATAATACCAGTATTATATGTACAGAATGTGGCATATTGCTTTCATACTAATCCTTTTGAATTTTCCTTCATAGCAATATATTTAGAGGATATGCTATTTGTGTTTACCACATGGCAAGTGTCCGAGCAGCTTTCAATGGACCATATGCCCATAAAGAAGGACCTGAATACCACTGGGCTCTATATGAAGGAAAAGTACCTTATCCTAGACCTGGTTCAGTAAGTACAATTTATTTTCCACTGCTTTGTTACGTACATGAGTTCAGGAAGAAAAAGCAGACTGCTGATAATGTACAAATCTCCTGGACATCACAGTCCAGAATATATTGATTTCAGTCTCTACATTCTCTAGCATTTCCAGAGAAGGAATGTACTGGAATGTACTAGAAGAGATATTTTCCAAAGGAACATAGTTTTTCAAAATCCTGTTAGGACTTGAATTTAGAAACCTTATATTAAGGTCATAAGGTGCCAGAGTTAGGACTCCAGGCAAAACAGAGTAGAGAGAAGCACCTCCAGATAAGATGCTGCATTCAGAACCAGAATTACTTGGGAAAAAAAACCTTACTTTCAACTGAACCTGGAATAGCTGTTCTTCTAAATTTGGCTGCTGACATATTTTTTGCTTCTGAACCATGAAAAATGTAACTTAATTGCCAAGGAACTAACAGCTAAATCAAATTTATTTAAATGCATTGAGTGAACCAAGAGGATTTTTTTTTTTGTAATGGAACTTTCTGGAAAACAAATTGTCCCTACTGACTTAACTTGAGAAAATAAAGCCCAAATGAACTAGAAACATGTACTTATATTTATATTAAAATATATATATATTGAAAATACATACTATATTTTCCAATATAAATAATATTCTGACTGGAAAAAACAAGCTTACACAAGGAAATTCAGTAGCAATTGCCTGCTGAAACTGGGGCATTTAACCAGTGTTCAAGGAAGCAAAAACCCCCCCAAAACCCCAAAAACCCACCTACACTATTTCAAGATCAGCTGATTCTGGTTCCTTTTTTTCATCTCTTTGTCAAAAAGGATCAAACTTCAATATTTTTCTAAGCTATACCAGCGCACAGGTTAGAAATGAGACATCAATTTTAATGAAAGTAACCAAGCAGAATAAACACATTTGTAGCTAAGGATTAAATCCTCCATCACCTGAAATCCATCTCTCAAGACTGGATCTTTCTAGAAACAATGGTCAAGCATTTTCACAATTTAGTGGTTTGCTTTCAGACATTCAGAGATTTCCCTCAAATCAAGTTCCTGAGCTTATAACCATTCCTGTTCTGTACTCTTTACAAAGAATATAGAAATATCAAACCAACATTTTAATATCAAACTCAGCAAAATCCCTCATGCTTTTCACTATTTTTCACACAAGTTTCCTTACAAACTTTTTTTTTTTCCCATGGACATTGCATGAAAAAAAGAAACAAGACCTATTTTGAAAATGTAATTAATCTGGCAACTCTTGTGGCATAGACTGCAACTGTACAGGTACTGACATGTAGAGACTTGTTCCTTCCTGGCGCTCAGATTTTTCATTTTGTAAATACAAATTCTGGAGGAAATCACAAACTCATTACTTAGAGACTTAATTAACAAGGAATTCCTCATTTCTATGTTGATTTTTTGGCATCACAAGTAATCTTCATCCCAACCCCTTTTCCTGTTTCACTCTTTTTTTGTGTGTTTCTGAAGTTTCTATCCCTGTGGTACCTTAGCCTGGGACTCTCAAATCCCATCTGGAGTGAGGGAGTGAGGACAGCGGTCCCATGGTCACTGCCTGTCGCTGCCTTTGCTCTGCAGGGGCTCATCAGCTCCTCAGATGGGGCACAGGCAGGACCTCCCTCACCTTCCTGCTGCAAGTTAGGAGTCTCCCCACAGCCAGCAATGCCAGGCTAACCCAGAGAAGCATCTGGGATTTCCTCTTTGCCCCATACCTTCAGGGAATACAGCTACTTCACCCATGCATGACAACTGTGCTGCAAAGCTGCTTTTGTTTACACTCCCTACCCCTTATCATGTCAGCATTGTGCAGATTTTTGACTCTGAGATGCAAAGACATCACTAATAGCTGTTTGGATAAAATCCCCCACAGTGTTCACAGCCCAACTCTTTATCTTCTCACAGGCTTGGGGCTTGCTCTCTTGAGCTTAACAGTAAACAGTTGCTGGAGCATTACTTGCAGTGTTGTTTTTGCTTTGTGAACTGAGTCAATATTCCCTTTTATTCTAAATTGCAGAAATGAACACAGCATACAATTCATTTATAACTGAATCACAGAAATAAGGGGTGAAAAAGCCTATTAGCTTATCTAGCCCATGCCAGTACAGCCTTTCTCCCTGTAGTGTGATTTCTAATGTATGTCCTCTCTCGTTTTAAATTAATGCTTTCTTCTGCTTCTCCTGAGGTTAGAGTCGTACGTTAAAATGCAAAAGTGGATGTGCAAAAAACAGATTATCTAGGATTTAAACATTATGAATATGATTTGACCATCTTGGCCAATGAGCTACCACTGTAGCAGTGCTGACATCAATACCAAATATTTTTTTGTTTGCTTGATGTAGATCAAAGTCATTGATATTGAGTCAGTACAGAAAATCAGATAAGTAAATTATCAGCAAAATGGTTGAAATTAAAGGAATTATTTGCATCCTATTTTATACTTTGTATAGCAAATGTACAGTTTTTGCAGTTTTACCAAATAATGAGACAGTACCACACATGTGTTGCAGAATGGCTGTATACTTTACAGAGATTATATGATCCAAGGTTTTTATGTGGTATTCCTGTTTCTTTTTCAAGCAGTAGGGCACCTCACATATTTCATTTGGATTATTATTAAACACAGGCATGAGTTCAGTATTGATGACTACAGTCATTACATTGGTATCCTAGTGCTAAAGATTAAATGGTGGGGTTTTGGCAAGGAGAGAACACCGAGCCAGTGCTACAGCAAAGCACAATGCCAGGGATCTGCAGAAAGGCTGCCCTAGAAGCTTTTAATGCGTCTTTCCCTTGGATCTAAATGGCCACATTTGGGTCAGACTGGACTGCAGCCTCCCCAACAGGCAAGGCACAGGAGCTGAAAGAGATATAAAAGAAGGGCACAACTAATTTTCCACCTGGCGTGGTCCAAGAGAGTGCAACCCTGTCTTTCCTGGGTGTTAACTGTTTGTCTCAGCACGTCAGGGGCTGAAGCAGCTGGCTCTACCAGCTAACAGAGGATTAATAGATTCATTTTTAGCTGCTCATTTAGAGAAGAGTTTAGAGGTCTTTTGAACACTTTTCCTGTAGCATGAAAATAAAGGATGTTTGGAGCTGTAGCCCACAGTGTTGGGTTTCAGATTCAGAAGAAAAAGGTCAGCACATTGGTAAGCTGAAGCCCTCTACCTTTCCCATTACAGGAGTGACAGTGACAAGAGGCCAAAAATAACCTACTAATGGGCAACTCTGAGAGTCAGCACTCTCCATTTTAGCTACTGAATGTGTAAAGATGGATTCTGTGAAGAATGAGAGTAGAACTTAAAGCTAAATAAACAGAAACCCACTGTTGTGTGGCACAGGTTCTGACAGACTGCAACCTGCTGCTCTCTGCAGTCTGCTTGAAGCTCTGCTTCTGCCACAACTTCTCCTGTTCTGCTGATGCTTTTACTGCATTTAGATGTGATGCTTCTGGGAATGACACCAGTTACCTCAAAAATGGTGTTGATAGACTTCAGAGATGGCTGCATCTACTGTTTCCTTTCTAGACTACTTGATTTTATTTAATGTTTAAAATAAAAAGCCTGTGAGGGATTATTTTTATTAAATCTGTCCAGGGATAGAACTTTGCAAAGGGAACCTGGCAATGCCCATTCACATGATATACTGCACAGCACATGGGAAGCAGAGGCTGAGCCTCTCTTCATGCTCCAGCTCTGTCTCTTTATTGCAAACAGCCAGTGAAATTCCATCACTGGGTTGATGAGGCAATTACTTTAAAGTCAACACTGAACAAATACTTCCCTGCAGCTAAGCTCAAAAAGTGGAAACAAACATTGGCCCACTTGACAAGTGCAGGAGTTTGTTATTGTAAATTACTTTTGACCACAAGTTTAAAATTACTCTTTCCAGTAAATATAAAGAGTATTTTATTTAATTTTATTGATTGAAAAATCCAATTTAAATAAGGAAAGGCTGCTACTGTGGCTTTCCTTGAAATGATTCTTGAAGCCACACTGTCTTATGAATATCTGGAGAAAGTAAATGGTTACTTAGGTATTTCAAGTTTGATCATAAATGGTTTCAATTAAACATCATGAAGCAAATTGGAAGTGTAGAATCTATGTTCAGTTAGAGAACACTATATACTTCACAAAGCATCCTAAAATTAACTTCTCTGTTTAACACGTTAAATTATCCCTAATTGCACATTTGACCAAAGGAGCAAACCTCTTTTAACCAATCATTGATATAAAGTTTATTTGCTTTGCAAAACAGAAGATTTATCAATACAAACACTGGTATTTCAGGCCAAGCTGCTATATATTATACTGTCATTATGAGTTAGGAATTAGAATCTACTGTAATACTGTTAGAATGTCTGAGATCAGGAATTACTATTGCTGCTGGCATCATTTTAAAGTGTGCTTAGTTTCTTAAGGAAATACATTTTGCAATCAAAAGTAATAAGAGCAGGGATTGATTTGGAGCATTAGTAGCCTGCTGACTTTACACGGCTGTATCTCTGCTGGGGTAAGAACTCTCTCCTAACTCTGTCAACTGCCATTTTGGTTACACCTTCAACAGGAATGTGGGGAAGCTACAAGCACTGTGTTTCTTGTCATATCTAAAAGTGGCACTATTTATTCTGGATTTAGTATGCCAGAGAGGAAGGAACTCCTTTTCTAAACACTATAATGCCAAGGGTCTGTTCAGCATTGCCTTTCTTGGTTTATTTTTTATGCTATTTTTTCTATAGACTTGAAATTACCCCAGAAAACAAGACTTGTCTATGACATTTATTTGTCAAACCTCTGTTTTTGCAGTGTGCCAGCAAGGTGAATGGAGGTCTGTACACCACCACTAAAGACTACCCTGATGAAGCTGTCCATTTTGCCAGGAGTCATCCACTGATGTATCAGCCCATCAAGCCCATTCATAAGAGACCAATACTAGTTAAAACAGATGGAAAGTACAATCTTAAACAAATAGCAGTGGACAGAGTGGAAGCTGAAGATGGGCAATACGATGTCTTGTTCATTGGCACAGGTAAATTAAAGAAAACAAGGAAGACAAATGATTTAGTGGAATTCTTTTACCACCAGGATGAATGAAATTTATAGAGTCCAAATATAATAGATCAGTACAAAATTTCTTTCTAACAGTCATTCTTTGCACAACTGTGCCAGCCTTTTCCTTACAAAGGAGGCTAGTCATTCTAAATATGTGCTTCACTGTGCTGATAACATTATACAGAAAAATAATGTTAGGGAAATATTTTAAGGCTAGAAAGAGAAACTTAAGGATAGTATTTCTTCTTTCCACACAAGAATCTTAAATTATATTCCTGAACAACTGGACTCATTTTTAAAGCAGTCATATATTTCAGCATAGTTCTGAGCTAAGACTTAGATACCTTAGAAGAAAAAAAAAGGTGAAATTATTTTCAAAAATATCAGTTCAAGTTACTGGTCTTATTCCTCTTCTTATTTCCCCCAGTTCTGCAGACCACAAGTCTAGCTGATACCATTAAAATAAAGTACCAGCTCCCAGATTTGGCTTACAACACAGCTCAAGGAAGGAAGGACAAAATAAGATTCTTAAAAAGAATCTCTTAGAAGATTTCTGCTAAGTTTTCTTGTCTTTCTTTTATGCCATTTTCATAAGATACAGAGAGCTTGTTTAAAGAGAATTTTAAAACATCTACTAAACAAACATAATTAAGGTAAAATATATCATAGATCTTACTTAAAGTAACCAGAGAAAAAAAACCAACATTCTAATGGTGCTTGAAAAATAAGAAAATTTAAGAAAATAAGAGGAAAGCCTGAAACTAGCCAAAACTGGTCACATCTAAGCTGTATGGAAAAAATGCAAGGTTTCATACATACATCTTTTATCAACTTAATAACAGAAGTGGTGTCAGAGATCATTTTGACCTTTTTGTCTAGGGAAGCAGTTACAGTGAATTATTTTTTTCCTAATGAAATTCCTCTGATAAGCACATTTCAGAAAATGGAGAATGTTCAAAAGAAACATGTTTGTAGATTAGAAAAGGCTTATTTATTTTAGTGCTGTTTTCTAAACTTTTAAATGGTCTCAACATTGGACTTAGTATAGTCTATAAAACTGTGCTGTGTCACTTATTTTGATACAGCAGCTTTTATAATGGTGCCTAGATTATTCCTCTTGCATTTATGATTTGAGTATCAGATCCTCTTGTACACAAGTCCTCTGCTCAGCAAAGATGAATCCAAGGGAACTTCAGTGCATGCTTTAGAGTTATGCTGGGCTGGCTCTCAGCAGCTGCCTGCTCTTCTCAAGATGTCTACTCTCAGGTAACAAGAAACTCCAGCATAAGAATCCGGGCTTCAGAAACTCCAAAACAAACCCTGTAATCTCTGATCTGGCAAAGCTCCCATCAAAAAACTCACTGCTTCTCTTGGCAATATGATGTTAGAAGGGGTTAATCTGTTTTATCCAAGCCCAACACCTGCTGTGTAACATAAGTAAAGAGGGTCTTACAGCCTAGCAGAAATTTCCTTAGGGTAGCAGTGCAGCTTAGGAAAGTTCATCAAGAGCGAAGTATGAACTTCAGGGCTAACTTTCACATGTCTGTCAGCAGGATTTGAAGAGGGATTTATGTATGAAAATCAGAGCTCAGAATGCAATTTCTTTTTACTATTCCATCACAAAATGGATGCCTTTGATTACATATTCTCTTTGAGAAGTGGTGTATGACCCCAGTTTAATGGGTCCTCTTTATGTTTGCCCCTTGGGTCTTTTGCTGAACATTTTCCCCAGTGTTTGTCTGCTTAATATTTCCCCTGCAAATCAAAGGTGACTGAAAGTAACAGAAGAAAGGAAGTGATATTTGCCATTGTTGATGACAGATTTTCAGATTAAGGAAAGCAAGACTGTTCTAATAATAGTCAGCAAGGCAAAGCTGAAGTGGCGAAGACCAGATGCTATTCATGTGTTTTAATTTCCTGCAAGAGTTGTAGTGACAGAGAGGCTGATAAATCTTAACTCCAATGTTACTCAGACTTTTTGAATATGCAGGGTTTTTTTGGTTCATCTTCCTTTAACACCTTCAGCTCAGGAGCAGCTCAGTGTTTCCTTGAAGGAGGGCAGGAACTTAGGACAATGAAACCCTGAAGGATTTTGTGCTTTTGTCTGGAGGAATGGAGCTGCTGCCAGCAATTAAGGATAGTTAATAGTTTCCTAACCAGTGTAAACTGTCAGATTCTATAATTCAAGCTACTTTAGACTCCCTTGCCTTGATGGACTCAGCTCTCATTTATTTTTCTGAAATATGGTCACCATCTTTCATCCTTTTGAAGCTCACCAAAGGGTTTGAAAAATGCAAGTCAATTAATCAGACAGTTCAGGGCTATCTCAGCTGACTTATTTGCCAGGGACAAATTGTCGTATATGTTTATTTTCTAAGAATAAGAATCCTATTCAATAACAGCATTATGCAACTACCTGTAAATATTTATTCATTTCTATCCATTATCAGTTTGAATAAGTATTTTTTTTGCATTTAAAGGACATATAAAATGTTTCACATATAATATTTATTTTTGCTGCTTTTTTTTCTTTTAAAATTTTTCCCAGATAATGGAATTGTGTTGAAAGTCATTACAATTTACAATCAAGAAACAGAATCAATGGAAGAAGTGATTCTTGAAGAGCTGCAAGTATTCAAGGTGAACTTTGCTGTATATGAAGCATATATAAAAGTATTGAATTTTATGCAGAATTAAAACATCCAAAAATCCAAGGATAGTAAAATAAATAATACTTATGTGAAAGATATTTTCTACTGATCTAGAAATTTTGTGACAGGAAATCATAATTTTATTTTAATTTTTGAGATGGAATTATAGCCCAAATACTAAAGCATATTGCAGCAAATCAGACTTTTGTCTTTCTGTCTAGATGCCTGGAGGTTGTTGTGTTATTTTTAATTAGAAATTTATTGCATTTTGTTTAATTTTTACCTTGTATCCAATTAAGTATTTAAAAGGGTATAGCTGCATGCACAAAAAATGTGCCTACTAAAATCTTGGACGGTTAAATGAGGTCCAGATAAAAAAAGACTAAGCCTTAGAAAGAGTGACCCAGTAAATCTGTCTTTACAGGGGGTGAATCTGAGTGCTAATGAAGTAAAACTCCACGTACTTGCTATGTGGAAAAGCTAATATAATGAAATTTTCTTGTATTTCATGTTACTCATATAAAGCAGAAGAGTAGCCTATTTGAAATCATGGGGAAAATCTAACATCCAAACTAATTTGGTACCTGAATTTAGACAGTGTAACTATTGACTTCTTCTCTGGGCCAAACAATCACAGAAGTTGCCCCTCCTGATAAAACTGTTTTTCCATAGACTTATTAGGGGCTATGTCTTGTCATTGCTCCAGGAAATCTGACAAGAGGGCAGAAAGGACAATGGCAAAAGAAGGAATTCCTGCTATTTTTATCTTATCTTCAATGAATGTTTTGTTATAAAGAACACTCCACTTATCACTCTCAAGTAGGACAAAAGAGATTCAGTGGTAGCAAGAGCTGATGTCATGTTTGACAGGGAAGTTGTAGTGTTCCTCTGGCTCTGATAATCCTGAATTAAGTGTTGGCTGGTTGTTTTTAAATAAACTCTTTTAAAGCAATACTTCTAAAAGTCAGTTTCCTCACATCTTTCTGTAGCATCAGAAACATAAAGACAAAGCATCAAGTAAAGCTGAATAAGGAAAAATCAACACTATTTTACCTTATTTATTGTTCTAGCAAAAAGGTATTTTTTCTAAGCAAGGAAATATCTCCTATTTTCTAGGTACCAGTTCCTATTATTTCTATGGAAATCTCTTCAAAAAGGGTAAGTATTTGACAAGTCTGAAAGTGGAAGATTGTGAGTCTAATGTAATGAGACTATAACCAGTATAGAGATAGATCAATGCACAGCCAGCAGGATGTACACCATCTATAATGAGATCTGGTCTGATACATGCAATCCTTCTATAATATAAACATATGAGTTTATGTTCTGTACCTTTATGTATTTATGTTTTTCAATTGTAATGTGAAATCTCCTTGGTCCACACTACCATTCATATCAAAGCAAGTAAAACCCAATCTGTTTCATGAGTTCCTGGCATAGTAATCACAGCAGGGATTAGCTTGGTGGATATGGCAACTCACAGAAAAGTTTCTTACTGATAAATGGAGACAGACTTCAGCCCCACAGGGATATCAGTGTAAAAAAGAGCCTTACTGGCTCTCCTACATATTCANATAATTTTATTTTAATTTTTGAGATGGAATTATAGCCCAAATACTAAAGCATATTGCAGCAAATCAGACTTTTGTCTTTCTGTCTAGATGCCTGGAGGTTGTTGTGTTATTTTTAATTAGAAATTTATTGCATTTTGTTTAATTTTTACCTTGTATCCAATTAAGTATTTAAAAGGGTATAGCTGCATGCACAAAAAATGTGCCTACTAAAATCTTGGACGGTTAAATGAGGTCCAGATAAAAAAAGACTAAGCCTTAGAAAGAGTGACCCAGTAAATCTGTCTTTACAGGGGGTGAATCTGAGTGCTAATGAAGTAAAACTCCACGTACTTGCTATGTGGAAAAGCTAATATAATGAAATTTTCTTGTATTTCATGTTACTCATATAAAGCAGAAGAGTAGCCTATTTGAAATCATGGGGAAAATCTAACATCCAAACTAATTTGGTACCTGAATTTAGACAGTGTAACTATTGACTTCTTCTCTGGGCCAAACAATCACAGAAGTTGCCCCTCCTGATAAAACTGTTTTTCCATAGACTTATTAGGGGCTATGTCTTGTCATTGCTCCAGGAAATCTGACAAGAGGGCAGAAAGGACAATGGCAAAAGAAGGAATTCCTGCTATTTTTATCTTATCTTCAATGAATGTTTTGTTATAAAGAACACTCCACTTATCACTCTCAAGTAGGACAAAAGAGATTCAGTGGTAGCAAGAGCTGATGTCATGTTTGACAGGGAAGTTGTAGTGTTCCTCTGGCTCTGATAATCCTGAATTAAGTGTTGGCTGGTTGTTTTTAAATAAACTCTTTTAAAGCAATACTTCTAAAAGTCAGTTTCCTCACATCTTTCTGTAGCATCAGAAACATAAAGACAAAGCATCAAGTAAAGCTGAATAAGGAAAAATCAACACTATTTTACCTTATTTATTGTTCTAGCAAAAAGGTATTTTTTCTAAGCAAGGAAATATCTCCTATTTTCTAGGTACCAGTTCCTATTATTTCTATGGAAATCTCTTCAAAAAGGGTAAGTATTTGACAAGTCTGAAAGTGGAAGATTGTGAGTCTAATGTAATGAGACTATAACCAGTATAGAGATAGATCAATGCACAGCCAGCAGGATGTACACCATCTATAATGAGATCTGGTCTGATACATGCAATCCTTCTATAATATAAACATATGAGTTTATGTTCTGTACCTTTATGTATTTATGTTTTTCAATTGTAATGTGAAATCTCCTTGGTCCACACTACCATTCATATCAAAGCAAGTAAAACCCAATCTGTTTCATGAGTTCCTGGCATAGTAATCACAGCAGGGATTAGCTTGGTGGATATGGCAACTCACAGAAAAGTTTCTTACTGATAAATGGAGACAGACTTCAGCCCCACAGGGATATCAGTGTAAAAAAGAGCCTTACTGGCTCTCCTACATATTCAGTTGACCATGAAAGGCAGAGCTGTTTGGATCTGAATCCCTCTTAAGTTTCTGCTAGTTTCTTCTAATCTAAACACCCAATTTATTGCTCTTGTAGGTAGATTCTCATCTGTACCATATCATACATATCAGTACCTATCACTGTGTTATCATCCCAGAATGGAGGCATTATAGACATCCCAGGGTAGTTACTCTTAGTAGATTTTAGACATCCAGCATAAAATAGGTGCACGTAAACATAGTGAAACACAAGTAACAAAGAATGAAAAGTGCAATAATAGAAGTGACTATCCCCCAGAAGATCATCTTAGTTTTGTGCCCAGTCAACTCACATTCTTTCTGTAGGTAATGTAGAAAGACAAACTCCTCTGTGGTGATTCAGAGGAGGTTCTTAGGTTGGAAGAGTAAAAAGGGTGATACTGTATAAAAAGTATACTCTTCCTCCATTACATGCAGCTCCCAAGAGGACTGCTGACCACTAATTCAAGAAGTATCTGGAAAATCTGGAGAGAATTGTAGAAAAGCTTCCAAAGCAATCCAGCATTTGAATGACAAACCTTGTGAGAAGTAAATGAGTAGCTTAACTTCTTCAGGATATCAGGGAAAATATTAAAAGAGAACAGGATAGTCAGATATAAAAGATTACCCAATGAGGCAACTTACTGGTGTATGTGTGTAGGGATCCTTGGTGTCAAAGCAGTATCAAGATTAAATAAGCAAGTTCAGGTTGTTGAATATTGAAAAACCTAATCTTGAAGTTGGATGCAGTTTTCTGGCATGGAGGACAATTAAATGTTGGAATAAATGTTAGGGACAAGGTTAGCAGCAAGTCTTTTTGTCTTTTAAAAGAAACCTGAAAGCAAAAATATAATTTAGTTGAGTTTATGTGAAAAAAGTTTTATGGCTTCTCTGCTCAAATGTTTTGGCTGGTCTCTTTGGACCCTGCAGCTTGTGAGCCAGAGGAGCCATCCTTGCTAGCCTTGTCTCAATATTGTTATAACACTAACCAGTCTGCACTAAGCCAGTGGTACAATAAAATGCCATGTTTCAGGACTGAGCTATCTGCAAAGGCTGAGAAGGAATGTTCTTCTTTGATGTTCAGCTGCCTAGATATCAGATGCTTTTGCCCTCCTCTGATGAACCAAGACAGAGAGTAGTCTTTACTCCCGCTAAAAGATGAAAGAGAAAAATCCCATCCCATGTCTCACTGAAATGTCTTCTGGGACAATCTTACTGCAGCCTCTGCAGAAAGAATTCCCTTCAAACAAGGATCCTAGGTTTCTTCTTCATTACATTTGGCAGATTGAGTCCCTGCTACTGTCATCTGGTTTATCTCAGATGAAGAAGTCTTCAAGAATTACTGTTACCAGTCTCTGCTACTCTCTTTCCCTGACATTTCTCAGAAATTTTTAATTTATTTTATATTTTTTTTATGACCTAAACAGATACAGAAAGTTTATTTAGGAACAAAAATTAACTGGCAAACCTGATTAAATGAGCTGCCTGTATTTTCCAGCTTCAAGAATTGTAAAATATCAGATTATGAAATCTTAGTTTAAAAGTGGGAATTATGGACTACATTTGGCCTTTAGGATAAGACACAGTTTAAGTGTTCATTAGGAGTCTTTTCTTCTGACTGGTAAAACCATGGAAGTGAGCTATGCATAAGTAGGTCTTAGAGCAGCGCTCAGTACACTTTTCTGTGTTCACTCCATTTACATTCACCAGCAACAATATTTTTATCAAATCCCTTTAAATTCAAATTATTCTCTTCTGAATGTATTAGACTGATGGTCTTTCACTTGATTTGAAAAGGACATTTATATGAACTCAGAAAATCAAAACAGTCTTAACACTAATGTAAAAAAAAAAGCAGACCTTAAAAATAAATATTAAAATAGTTTGTGACCAGTCAGTTTGTAAGGAAGGACTGCACAGCACCAAGAAAAAAATTAACAAAAATCTATCTATCTGGTGTGCACTGAGTGATTATAAAAATCAGAGTATTACTGTGCATGTGCAGATGTGGCTGTATTGTAAGTAGTCACATCAGGAGTTAAATTTACTTGATAACTCCTATTTTATGACTGACANGCTGACCACTAATTCAAGAAGTATCTGGAAAATCTGGAGAGAATTGTAGAAAAGCTTCCAAAGCAATCCAGCATTTGAATGACAAACCTTGTGAGAAGTAAATGAGTAGCTTAACTTCTTCAGGATATCAGGGAAAATATTAAAAGAGAACAGGATAGTCAGATATAAAAGATTACCCAATGAGGCAACTTACTGGTGTATGTGTGTAGGGATCCTTGGTGTCAAAGCAGTATCAAGATTAAATAAGCAAGTTCAGGTTGTTGAATATTGAAAAACCTAATCTTGAAGTTGGATGCAGTTTTCTGGCATGGAGGACAATTAAATGTTGGAATAAATGTTAGGGACAAGGTTAGCAGCAAGTCTTTTTGTCTTTTAAAAGAAACCTGAAAGCAAAAATATAATTTAGTTGAGTTTATGTGAAAAAAGTTTTATGGCTTCTCTGCTCAAATGTTTTGGCTGGTCTCTTTGGACCCTGCAGCTTGTGAGCCAGAGGAGCCATCCTTGCTAGCCTTGTCTCAATATTGTTATAACACTAACCAGTCTGCACTAAGCCAGTGGTACAATAAAATGCCATGTTTCAGGACTGAGCTATCTGCAAAGGCTGAGAAGGAATGTTCTTCTTTGATGTTCAGCTGCCTAGATATCAGATGCTTTTGCCCTCCTCTGATGAACCAAGACAGAGAGTAGTCTTTACTCCCGCTAAAAGATGAAAGAGAAAAATCCCATCCCATGTCTCACTGAAATGTCTTCTGGGACAATCTTACTGCAGCCTCTGCAGAAAGAATTCCCTTCAAACAAGGATCCTAGGTTTCTTCTTCATTACATTTGGCAGATTGAGTCCCTGCTACTGTCATCTGGTTTATCTCAGATGAAGAAGTCTTCAAGAATTACTGTTACCAGTCTCTGCTACTCTCTTTCCCTGACATTTCTCAGAAATTTTTAATTTATTTTATATTTTTTTTATGACCTAAACAGATACAGAAAGTTTATTTAGGAACAAAAATTAACTGGCAAACCTGATTAAATGAGCTGCCTGTATTTTCCAGCTTCAAGAATTGTAAAATATCAGATTATGAAATCTTAGTTTAAAAGTGGGAATTATGGACTACATTTGGCCTTTAGGATAAGACACAGTTTAAGTGTTCATTAGGAGTCTTTTCTTCTGACTGGTAAAACCATGGAAGTGAGCTATGCATAAGTAGGTCTTAGAGCAGCGCTCAGTACACTTTTCTGTGTTCACTCCATTTACATTCACCAGCAACAATATTTTTATCAAATCCCTTTAAATTCAAATTATTCTCTTCTGAATGTATTAGACTGATGGTCTTTCACTTGATTTGAAAAGGACATTTATATGAACTCAGAAAATCAAAACAGTCTTAACACTAATGTAAAAAAAAAAGCAGACCTTAAAAATAAATATTAAAATAGTTTGTGACCAGTCAGTTTGTAAGGAAGGACTGCACAGCACCAAGAAAAAAATTAACAAAAATCTATCTATCTGGTGTGCACTGAGTGATTATAAAAATCAGAGTATTACTGTGCATGTGCAGATGTGGCTGTATTGTAAGTAGTCACATCAGGAGTTAAATTTACTTGATAACTCCTATTTTATGACTGACATTGGCTAAAACTTTTGCAAATTGAACTTTGTTGTTTAAAGTCTTTTACGTCAAGTCTTCTTTTGCAGATTGGTTAGGTGACAGAGTATTGTAAAAGAGGGAGGAAATTATCCAGAGGAAGCCTATTCAAACATAAAGCTTACAAAGATGAAACTTGAGAAGTGAGGAAATGCCAAAATAAACTTGTTCATTGTACCTTCTTTCTGTCCACATGAAGGAGAGTTTAGTCTCTAGTCAGATATTTTCCTAAAGGGTAACTCTGCCTCCCTCAGGCCACAGTAGGATGCACAACTGACAGGCAATGCTAAAGCTAACATTTTTTATTAAGTCCATTGGTAACAGAAATATTTGTGGAAATTCTAGAAATTTAATCACACACGGTGTGATTTTTTTTCCAGCAACAGCTCTACATTGGATCTGAGTCAGTTGTAGCCCAAGTGAAGTTCCACCAGTGCGACATGTACGGCACGGCCTGCGCCGACTGCTGCCTGGCTCGAGACCCCTACTGCGCTTGGGATGGCATCTCCTGCTCCAGATACTACCCCACAGGAACGCAGGCAAAGAGGTGGGAACACGGGTATTCACACAATGCCCATGGCAACAGTTCCACTGCAACACAAAGCACTTCCTACCTCCCCCTCGGGACAACAACCGAGCAGTGAGGAGACACGATCACTACTGAGTTATTAGGGTAACTTCAGGGGACTGCAAAGGAGACAGATGAACAGGATGGCATGAACTGCAACATCAGGAATATTTTTGTGAATGAAACNCAGGACTGAGCTATCTGCAAAGGCTGAGAAGGAATGTTCTTCTTTGATGTTCAGCTGCCTAGATATCAGATGCTTTTGCCCTCCTCTGATGAACCAAGACAGAGAGTAGTCTTTACTCCCGCTAAAAGATGAAAGAGAAAAATCCCATCCCATGTCTCACTGAAATGTCTTCTGGGACAATCTTACTGCAGCCTCTGCAGAAAGAATTCCCTTCAAACAAGGATCCTAGGTTTCTTCTTCATTACATTTGGCAGATTGAGTCCCTGCTACTGTCATCTGGTTTATCTCAGATGAAGAAGTCTTCAAGAATTACTGTTACCAGTCTCTGCTACTCTCTTTCCCTGACATTTCTCAGAAATTTTTAATTTATTTTATATTTTTTTTATGACCTAAACAGATACAGAAAGTTTATTTAGGAACAAAAATTAACTGGCAAACCTGATTAAATGAGCTGCCTGTATTTTCCAGCTTCAAGAATTGTAAAATATCAGATTATGAAATCTTAGTTTAAAAGTGGGAATTATGGACTACATTTGGCCTTTAGGATAAGACACAGTTTAAGTGTTCATTAGGAGTCTTTTCTTCTGACTGGTAAAACCATGGAAGTGAGCTATGCATAAGTAGGTCTTAGAGCAGCGCTCAGTACACTTTTCTGTGTTCACTCCATTTACATTCACCAGCAACAATATTTTTATCAAATCCCTTTAAATTCAAATTATTCTCTTCTGAATGTATTAGACTGATGGTCTTTCACTTGATTTGAAAAGGACATTTATATGAACTCAGAAAATCAAAACAGTCTTAACACTAATGTAAAAAAAAAAGCAGACCTTAAAAATAAATATTAAAATAGTTTGTGACCAGTCAGTTTGTAAGGAAGGACTGCACAGCACCAAGAAAAAAATTAACAAAAATCTATCTATCTGGTGTGCACTGAGTGATTATAAAAATCAGAGTATTACTGTGCATGTGCAGATGTGGCTGTATTGTAAGTAGTCACATCAGGAGTTAAATTTACTTGATAACTCCTATTTTATGACTGACATTGGCTAAAACTTTTGCAAATTGAACTTTGTTGTTTAAAGTCTTTTACGTCAAGTCTTCTTTTGCAGATTGGTTAGGTGACAGAGTATTGTAAAAGAGGGAGGAAATTATCCAGAGGAAGCCTATTCAAACATAAAGCTTACAAAGATGAAACTTGAGAAGTGAGGAAATGCCAAAATAAACTTGTTCATTGTACCTTCTTTCTGTCCACATGAAGGAGAGTTTAGTCTCTAGTCAGATATTTTCCTAAAGGGTAACTCTGCCTCCCTCAGGCCACAGTAGGATGCACAACTGACAGGCAATGCTAAAGCTAACATTTTTTATTAAGTCCATTGGTAACAGAAATATTTGTGGAAATTCTAGAAATTTAATCACACACGGTGTGATTTTTTTTCCAGCAACAGCTCTACATTGGATCTGAGTCAGTTGTAGCCCAAGTGAAGTTCCACCAGTGCGACATGTACGGCACGGCCTGCGCCGACTGCTGCCTGGCTCGAGACCCCTACTGCGCTTGGGATGGCATCTCCTGCTCCAGATACTACCCCACAGGAACGCAGGCAAAGAGGTGGGAACACGGGTATTCACACAATGCCCATGGCAACAGTTCCACTGCAACACAAAGCACTTCCTACCTCCCCCTCGGGACAACAACCGAGCAGTGAGGAGACACGATCACTACTGAGTTATTAGGGTAACTTCAGGGGACTGCAAAGGAGACAGATGAACAGGATGGCATGAACTGCAACATCAGGAATATTTTTGTGAATGAAACATTCAGTAATTATTTGCAGTAAGATTTAAACAAACCTCAGTTTCCTTATACATCTTTTGGTGTGCAGAGGAAAGATTCTTTAGAACTCCAGGGACTTGTTTTAGTAGTATTACATAGCAAATATATCACACTGCAATAACATATACAACAGAATTTCCAAAAAAAGCAAAGAAGAATCTATGTTGATAGCCAAATACTTTCACCAGCCAAAATGAAACCAAAGTATCTGCAAAAACTAAGGTTAGGCTTAGGCTTTCTCCAGTGAATTTATAAATAAAAGTTACTCTAGAGGTCTGTTCAAAGCACAAACCTAAATTGAATGCTTTAATTCTTCCCTTGCGAAGACAGTTCTCCCCTCTGGCACAATTCACTTATTCATGGCTCTTGGTCTTTTTTCTGCAGTAATTTCCCATATTCCTGTTCTCTTCCCTTCTCTGTCAAACTCAAGTTCTCCAACTCATAGAAACATAGAACCAGAATCATTTTGGCTAGAAGAGACCTTTAAGATCATTCAGTCCTACTGTTAACCCAGCACTGCTAGGTCACAAATAAAACCTTCAGCTGCACAGATAATGCAGACCTTTTCACAGAACTTTGAGTCAGCTTTGCTACTAGAGAGAGCAATTCCTAACCTGACTCAGCAAAACTCTGTGAATGTATAATTCAATTATTTTCTGGGTCTGCAAATAAATTCTTCGTTAATTCTTGGTCCTACACAGACTGCAAGGAATAGAATGAATTGAGTAACTTCTGGAGACAGTTTTGATAAACAGTGGAGATGGTTCAGTCAAACCCAAAGTTGTTTCTTAAGGAAGTTCTTTTGTTTGGGTTCTTTTGTTCATTTGTGGAGGTTTCTTTTTCTTGCCCTGCACAAGTAATTTTTCTGGATTTTCTTTTATAAAAGGTGATAAACAGAGAAAGCATTGCATAATCCAACTATTTGGGTAGGGCAAATTAAAGTGTAAAAATGAGAATATAGCCAATGACTCAGCATAATTAAGAATGTCTTGGACTTACTACCTTAAGGCATAGGTTAAACCAAGTGAGAAATCTACACCATTTTTAGAAACAAGATTGAATATCCTTCTCATGCCTTTTGCAAGCAGACCTAAGGGAGGAGGTGGGCTCTGCTTGTCTGTTCAATGTGAAAAGAGTGTGGCTAAGATTTACAGGCCCCTGATTAAGAAAGATGAGCAGCTATATAGTGGGCCAGGGGGATTAATTTCCTACAGTAAAAATAGAAATTGGATTATCTCTATTATAAAGCATATGAGCTACTCATCTAATGATGTGAATCACTGGGGGGAAAAGAAGGCAGTTAAAAAAATTCCCATCAGCCTGCTAGGACTGCATCAGCATTTGTGTTCTTCTGCAGGCTACTTATTGTCTAAGACAAGATAAGAGAAATTCACTCAGTAGTGAACTCTGTGGTACATTTTTAGCATATTTCTCACCTAAGACAATTTCCAGAGTAGCTGCCCTTAAGTCCCCTGACACACACATTTATCCAGAGTTGAGTGATATGGGCAGCACTCCAGGCACCTTCCTGTGCCTTACCTCCCAGCATTCAGCAGGTCAGTCTCCAAAAGAAGAAAATACTGCTGTTATCAGTCTCCTTCTCTTCAGATAAGCATTGGAGAAGTGGAGAAGGGATTTGCACTCAATTGTTCTTGAAGTCTGCAAAACTTGTTTTACATATGAGTATAGGGAACAGCTACCAAGAACTATTAAGGTTGAGAGGGCCGATGGCATTTCCTTTGTTCACTTTAGCTCTCAGCTGAAGCTCAGAGCATTTTAAACTTATGAGCTTACACTAACTGTGTGGTACATGGAGATGCAGGGAGAGCTTCTCAGGACATGTGTTTGGAAGTTGTTTTCAGTTGCCTCCTGCTGGGTACCAGGTGGAGAGCACTACTGGTAAAAGTAGTTCTCAGTAGAAAACATGTTTTCTGATACCAGGTGACACTGAGCAGGGAATGACCCTGCTGTAACTGCCCTGGGCTCCATCCAGATACAATTAACAATACATTCCAGAGTATACATGTCTTCATTTGGCCTTATCTCAGGGCTCCAGATTTCTGCTCAAGATGTACAGGGTAGTAAAAATAATGTGTGTACAAGGGGCATTGGAGAGCACTTGTTCCCCCATTCCTGGCAGCCCTTATTTCATCAGGACTTAAGGAGCAGTGCCTTACATTACAGCACACTTGAGCTGGCTTTAATATTATCACTATCTACTGAAATGTGGCCCTCATGCACTCCATTCAGACGGAGTATTGATGTGTAAGAGCAGCCCTGCTAGTGCAGGAAGAGCACTGCTAAGAGCTCTGTTTAATTCCCATCTTGCTGGTGAAGAGCTGAACTGAAGCAGGGAAGTACAATGTGTCCTCCTCACTTTGATTCAAATGGTCTGTGCTTTTGATATGAATGCCTCCCAGGTATGACAGGTGTTCACATAGACATGGAATAGAAACACTGTAAACTCAGGCATATGCAGGATATAGAGAGAACTCCAACATCAATACAAAAACCCCTCTGCTTGACAGCTCAAATTAATGTATTGAATTTGGGATGCCTGTATTATAATTCCTTGCAAATGCATAACCTGAAAAGTTAATTAAATGTAGGATTTAATTAAGGATAAATAAAAGACAAGCCCCAAATCCCCTATCTTTATGCTGGCAGGGCAGCACACTACAATGTCACGGCCGTTACAGGTGTATGGCTCCTGCATGCTGCAGAGATGCAAGATGGAAATTACATTGTGTCCAACTTCCATGAAGTATACTTGAGAAAACAGGAAATCTAGGATTTAAATAAATGCTTTACTTCACTACTACCACTGCAGTCTGACTTAGGCTGGGTCAATTTTTGTCCAAACAAGCACTGGAGTGGGACAGGGTAGGGTGGGGCAGAGTGGTTCCTTGCAGTGAAATCCCAGCTCTTACCCCAATGCCACTCTGCTGTAACATATGGATCACCAAGCCCAAACTCAGTCTACTGATGTATTTTGATGCCTTTTTTATCTGAGACTTTTTCACTTGGCCACGTCTATCCCTGAGAAGTAATAGAGAAACAAGAGGATGACAGTGATGATGATGGTAACGATTCTATTGTTTTTTTGCTGATTTTTTTTACTAAGTTTGTGAAAGCTCTGAGTTATAGCCTGAAATCTTAAGTCATGAAGCTCTAGATTGCAAAAGGCACTTCCACAGATTCAGCGCATTTGCTAGTCACTGAAAATTGTTCCTTAAAGTAGCTTATCTCAGGAATTATCTATAGAATTCTGATATTATTATGAAGAAAAAATAACAAGTACTAGTCTATGTCAGTATATGCAAAATAAATTTATCTCCAAGCATCTCCCAAGCATCACTCTCCCTTTCAGCACCTCTCCCCTTTTTTTTCCTTTTTTTTTCTTTTCAAAAAGTAGTAGAGCTAAATGAGTTCACACTCACAATAGTAAAATTCCATCAAACAAATGCTACTTTTTCTTGAAAGGTTCTAACAACTGAAGAAATATCCTGTCTTACAGGACTAAGATTTTTTTACCTTTACAGTGTTCTTCAGGAACTGAAGAATAAATAGTATGTGCCTGGTAACTGTCCTGTTCTTGTTAGATAGGGCTGCTGGGCCTGACACCAGCAGGGTTTTAGTGCTTCTGCCTACAAGACGTAATACAGTCTGAAAATGCAGAATCCTCTGAAGCAACAATGGCAAAACTTTAGTTCTGCTCTGAATATTTAATTTAAAAGGTTAAAACTGTCCTCTTGGTCCACCAGCATCACTGGATCAGAAGTCCATACAGGTGACAGAACCCAGAAAATACTCATGATTTACTGCCAGTTTAGAAATACAATGAGTAATTGCCATGGACCAGTTTAAGTTGTGTAAATCTACATAGTTTCAATAAATTCAATTTGTGCTAAATAAAAAATCCGCCTTTACACATAATTCTAGAGGAAAGTATTACTTAAATAGTAAATGCAAAGAATAACAAAACTGACAAAACTGCCTGTTTCTATCATATATGATCTCTACTGTACACATACCTGCTGTGTAATATTTGCTGCATTGTGTGTTTCTGTTAATCTGTTATGTCTGACACTGGTAACACTGTGTAGAATTACTCTTTATGCAATACAGGAAAGATACCCTTGGTATAACTAAATTTCAGGTTATTGGAAATACTACATCTGGTAAGATACAACATTACAATAGGCTCTTTTGTTTCTCTAGTAAGCAATCTTAATGTTACTTATCAGGACACTTAAAAATGAGCCATATAAAAGCACAGTCCTTCTGGAAATGCACTGTACATTTATGGTTTTCATGATTTTTCTGTAAATGTATATAAAAAACCCAAAGCCCAAAACTCACAACAATTTTTCTCTCAAGAGTAATTGCATTGCTTCCAGGTTACAGCCAGGGCTCCCTGGTCCTGAGCACAGTTCTGCCACTAGTTCATTTTCTAGGAATGGGCAAGTCATGAACATGTCTGTTTCTGTATCTAGAAAAAATGAGCTTAACTGCTACACATATGTAATATAATAAAGCATTTGCTCTGCACTTTGAGATTCCCAAGTGCAAAAAACCAGCATGAGAGTGAAAGATAAAAAAACTACCATTCACATACATGGCAAACTGTTCTAAAGCAACAAAGGAATATTTCCTTGGCTTTCAGAGAGTGAGACTCCAAAGACAGGCTGAAGGTCCCTTTGACTCTTCCTGGCTCTGAATATTGCCTAGTTGGTTCAGTGGATTTTGGTTTAGTATTTATAACATCAGTGTAGTTGTGCATAAACTGGACACGTAGTTGTGAAAACAATTGTGTTTCTTTTTTTCAGACATGATTCCCAACAGGTTGAGTAGAGAGAAAATGTCAATGCATAAATGAGTAATTCTCACAACAATGCTAAAATTTAGGAATCAGAATTTAGCATCTTATGTTTTCAATGAATACCACTTTCGTGTAAACCCCACAATCTGAAGGATAAACATATTATCTCAAACAATTCCACTTTTTCCCCTCCAGACGTTTCCGCAGACAGGACGTTCGGCACGGAAACGCAGCCCAGCAGTGCTTTGGCCAGCAGTTCATTGGTAAGCTGCTCACATGTTCACAAATTGCCAGCAAATGCCTGGAGCAGAGAGCCCAGACTTTGCTGAGAGTATGAGCCCGTTCATGATCTCACCTGAGTTCTTTTACTGCCATATTTGTATCATACATAGCAGTTATGGGATGAGCCCATGTCATCCAGGTCTAAGAATGACTTACTTCTGATTGCAGGTCAGCTACATCCCCTAGTGTTCATGTAGTCCTGCAGCCCTGTCACTCAGACTAGGGATGTATCTAATGCATCTGAAGGGCTTCCAACAGATGCACAAGTGGAAAGATGGGGCAGGGATAAGAAACAAAAGGATTGTATCCTGAAATAAATATGAAATAATGCCAGGACACTCAGCCAAAGCTGAAGAAGCTCCATAGCACAGACACAGGAAATGTCCTGTCAGAACAAAAATGTGTATTTGTGAGTATTAGCAAGATTTGTCTTAAAGAAACATAAATTACTGTGTCTAATCCTGTTGTCCAAACCTTGAAAAGTGATGATTTCAAACACTGGTGTCAGGAATGGCAAAACAGAGAGAAAAGATTTATCTGGACATCCTCAGTATTTTGCAGAGTAACACCCAATACGTTTATAGAAGAAAAATTAAAATATAAAAAGTTCTTTTAGACAGACAAAGAAAAGATATTTTCTATATTAAATATTAAATAAATATTTTATGAGTGAAAGCTTCATTAAAATTGAAGTCCATTGGAAGATACAGTACATTTTGGAAAAGTATAGTCCAATATTAAATACTAATTATACATTAAGTATGAAATACAACAAAGTAATCACAATTATATCAGTCTCTGTATTTTTTATGGTGTAAAATTAAATGGTCTCAAAAAGATTTCTCACTACTATGGATTAAGATGACTTAATTAATAAGGCAGTTAGTTGGAAGGAAAAGCAGAATTGAGTTTTGATTAATTTAATTCACCTTGCTTTTATTAGCACCCTTGGGCCAAAACTATCTATTTTATATGTGTAGAACATGAATATGTGTAATAATGGTTAGGGTATTTATAGTTTTTAAGACTTTAATTCTGCAAAAGACTATGTGCTCTTATTTTTATCCCTAAAAATACTTAATTATATATTTAAGCATGTATTGAATCTATTTGTTTCAGTGAGCGAAAATGAAATAGATGAACTATTCATAAAAACAAGGCACAAGCAAATAACAGTGTGAAAGGCTGAGATTTGTTTCTCTGTGTATAATCTTAGCTGAATAAGGCACAATTTGGTCCATTTATCTGTGGCTGGANAATCTTAATGTTACTTATCAGGACACTTAAAAATGAGCCATATAAAAGCACAGTCCTTCTGGAAATGCACTGTACATTTATGGTTTTCATGATTTTTCTGTAAATGTATATAAAAAACCCAAAGCCCAAAACTCACAACAATTTTTCTCTCAAGAGTAATTGCATTGCTTCCAGGTTACAGCCAGGGCTCCCTGGTCCTGAGCACAGTTCTGCCACTAGTTCATTTTCTAGGAATGGGCAAGTCATGAACATGTCTGTTTCTGTATCTAGAAAAAATGAGCTTAACTGCTACACATATGTAATATAATAAAGCATTTGCTCTGCACTTTGAGATTCCCAAGTGCAAAAAACCAGCATGAGAGTGAAAGATAAAAAAACTACCATTCACATACATGGCAAACTGTTCTAAAGCAACAAAGGAATATTTCCTTGGCTTTCAGAGAGTGAGACTCCAAAGACAGGCTGAAGGTCCCTTTGACTCTTCCTGGCTCTGAATATTGCCTAGTTGGTTCAGTGGATTTTGGTTTAGTATTTATAACATCAGTGTAGTTGTGCATAAACTGGACACGTAGTTGTGAAAACAATTGTGTTTCTTTTTTTCAGACATGATTCCCAACAGGTTGAGTAGAGAGAAAATGTCAATGCATAAATGAGTAATTCTCACAACAATGCTAAAATTTAGGAATCAGAATTTAGCATCTTATGTTTTCAATGAATACCACTTTCGTGTAAACCCCACAATCTGAAGGATAAACATATTATCTCAAACAATTCCACTTTTTCCCCTCCAGACGTTTCCGCAGACAGGACGTTCGGCACGGAAACGCAGCCCAGCAGTGCTTTGGCCAGCAGTTCATTGGTAAGCTGCTCACATGTTCACAAATTGCCAGCAAATGCCTGGAGCAGAGAGCCCAGACTTTGCTGAGAGTATGAGCCCGTTCATGATCTCACCTGAGTTCTTTTACTGCCATATTTGTATCATACATAGCAGTTATGGGATGAGCCCATGTCATCCAGGTCTAAGAATGACTTACTTCTGATTGCAGGTCAGCTACATCCCCTAGTGTTCATGTAGTCCTGCAGCCCTGTCACTCAGACTAGGGATGTATCTAATGCATCTGAAGGGCTTCCAACAGATGCACAAGTGGAAAGATGGGGCAGGGATAAGAAACAAAAGGATTGTATCCTGAAATAAATATGAAATAATGCCAGGACACTCAGCCAAAGCTGAAGAAGCTCCATAGCACAGACACAGGAAATGTCCTGTCAGAACAAAAATGTGTATTTGTGAGTATTAGCAAGATTTGTCTTAAAGAAACATAAATTACTGTGTCTAATCCTGTTGTCCAAACCTTGAAAAGTGATGATTTCAAACACTGGTGTCAGGAATGGCAAAACAGAGAGAAAAGATTTATCTGGACATCCTCAGTATTTTGCAGAGTAACACCCAATACGTTTATAGAAGAAAAATTAAAATATAAAAAGTTCTTTTAGACAGACAAAGAAAAGATATTTTCTATATTAAATATTAAATAAATATTTTATGAGTGAAAGCTTCATTAAAATTGAAGTCCATTGGAAGATACAGTACATTTTGGAAAAGTATAGTCCAATATTAAATACTAATTATACATTAAGTATGAAATACAACAAAGTAATCACAATTATATCAGTCTCTGTATTTTTTATGGTGTAAAATTAAATGGTCTCAAAAAGATTTCTCACTACTATGGATTAAGATGACTTAATTAATAAGGCAGTTAGTTGGAAGGAAAAGCAGAATTGAGTTTTGATTAATTTAATTCACCTTGCTTTTATTAGCACCCTTGGGCCAAAACTATCTATTTTATATGTGTAGAACATGAATATGTGTAATAATGGTTAGGGTATTTATAGTTTTTAAGACTTTAATTCTGCAAAAGACTATGTGCTCTTATTTTTATCCCTAAAAATACTTAATTATATATTTAAGCATGTATTGAATCTATTTGTTTCAGTGAGCGAAAATGAAATAGATGAACTATTCATAAAAACAAGGCACAAGCAAATAACAGTGTGAAAGGCTGAGATTTGTTTCTCTGTGTATAATCTTAGCTGAATAAGGCACAATTTGGTCCATTTATCTGTGGCTGGATCCTGTGAGAGTCTCAGATGATGGGAAAATTCACTTAGCAGTTCAGACCTTCACCAGACACTGTTTCTCAGTCACTGTCTGGCTGGATGTGAATTAAACTTCACTCTGAGAATTAAATATACCCAGAATATGGAGTGTAACAAGTGTTGGCAGTAACACAGATTTTAAAACATTTTTTTTCCTTCCAGGTGAGGTCCTGGAGAAGACCGAGGAACGACTTGTTTATGGAATAGAGTACAACAGCACCCTTCTGGAGTGCACCCCTCGCACCTTACAGGCAAAAGTAATCTGGCTTGTCCAACGAGCACATGAAACTAAGAAAGAAGAGGTAAATATTCTTAAATACAAACTTTTTAACTAGAAAAGGCTGCTGTTGGAAATGCTACATCTTCACTGAAAGGCTTGTCAGCAGCTGCTGAAATATACATGGGTGTCAGGGAAAATCATGTTCATATGCTCTCTTGAATTAATAGACTGAAAATTTAATATGGTGTTTGCATTTAACATCTTGAACAGCTGCATCTACAAATGTAGTGAAACTTGATTTAAGATTGCATAACGAAAGAGGATGTAACACTTCTCTTGGTGTGTTATTGCAGAGGTAAATGTGTACACATTACTCCCAGTGTTAGTCTAGTTTAATATCTAGTCATTGCTAGCATCTGTGAATGCCTCAGAATTAATAAACTATCTCTGAGGAGCTGTAGGGTGACCTCAAACATCTAACATCAAACTCCGAGCTGGTCCTGCAGTTACACATACAAATACCTATGAGTGCTGACTCAAAAACATTTGTATAAGACACTTACAGGGATATTTATTGCAGCTCAGCTGGCAAATGCTCATTTGTTTTACACCAAGTAATAGTTTATATGAGTGTTTCAACCTTATTTCCCTCTGTGATTTAGCCACAAGTGACTAAATCATGCAGGGAACACAGGAAAGTATCTGTTCCACTATCTGTTCTTCCATGCTTGCCAGATACTCCAAACCACTTTCCTTTTACAGCTCAATCTCTTCTTTACTTCAAGTAAATATTTTTGCTACTGTGAATTAAAGGATCATAGATCTCTCATCTTCCTTTCAAAATGTAATATTGTATTCATAAAAGTACAGTTCAGAAGTAACTGCACTGATTTCATTTCATAATAAAGGCCTATGTTCTAGATCAACATCAATTTGTTTTTCAGGTGAAGACAGACGACAGAATAATCAAAATGGACCTTGGCCTCTTATTCCTGAAGCTGCATCGGCTGGATGCAGGGACCTATTTTTGTCAGACAGTGGAACACAGCATTGTTCACACTGTCAGGAAAATCACCCTGGAAATAGTGGAGGAAGAACGTGTAGATGAAATGTTCAATAAAGACTATGAAGAGGAGATACCTCACAAAATGCCATGCCCAGTGCAGAGCAGTATACCTCAGGCATCAAGGCCATGGTACAAGGAATTTCTTCAATTAATAGGTTACAGCAACTTCCAGAGGGTGGAAGAATACTGTGAAAAAGTGTGGTGTACAGATAAGAAGAGAAAAAAGCTGAAAATGTCTCCATCTAAGTGGAAATATGCCAATCCTCAGGAGAAGAAGGCAAGGATCAGGCCAGAGCACTACCGCCTGCCCAGGAACATAGCTGACTCTTGATGGGCAAAATCCATCCACTGCTCCTGGGAGAAATATTGCTTGGACTGAAGTACAAGGGAGAAATCTGTCTTGGTTTTGGTAAATGCCCCATGTTTATATACATAAAATATCGGGACTGAAAACAAAAAATGCAATGGTAAGTTATGCTGTACACTCACCATGACTGTTTAGAAGCATTCTAAACAAAATCTTTTTAGCAATCTGATTCCAAGTAGGTCAACACAATCAGAGTTTTGCATTATGGAGGACGTGACAATCTTCAGACTTTGAGTGCTTGACTCAGGTTCCTATGTGAACCACACCTGCGCTGTATATTGTTGCACATGACAGCATATTTAAGGAATTCAAATAGCTAAACATTCACCAGTGGATGAAAAAATAAAACACATATCTTTTGTTTGTTTCACAAATTTCTCATGCTTCTGAAAGTGGCACGTCTTGAGAGCTTTCCTTTTGATTGTGACCTGCCTGAGTTTATCCCTGAGAAGAATGAGTTGTTTAATACAGTGTACTGCTATTTCTAAAGATCATGAAGGGAAATCCTAATTAACACCCACCTTTTTTTTTTGTCTTATCAGTCATCTTCAGTCATCTGTGAAGTGCAATGTGCTCTCACAGCTAAATTATATTGCCTAGTAACTTGATGTAAGTCAAATGCATGCTGAGAACACAAACGAATGAAATTTTTCAACATATCTATATAAGCAGTTGGAATTCTGATTTAGACAGAAAACGAGTCTATCTTGTCTCTAGCAATGGGCATTGCCTTAGTATGACGAGAATTAAGGGAGTGCCCTCTTGTGGCAGAACAACGCAAAATCCCCTATTAGCATCTATTTTCTCAAGAAATACACATAGTGAGAAGTATTACATAGATCCACAAGGCAGTTTGTGTTCAGCACATACCTCTCATGTGCTAAATCCACAGACGTAGTAAGGAAGTGCTGCAAGTAATTTATACTGGGAAGGCAGCATTTAAAGTAAGTAATGCTTTATGTTGTTAATGTGCTTCTGGGGTAAAATGCAGTCATAAAAATACAGATTAAAACAAGAACAGAATGTTTCTCTAGTTTCAGGATCTGCTCCAGGTAAATCTTTTCCTGATATGTGATCTCTGGTCAAAAGGGTTGCTTTGCTGCTTTTGTGAGTGATACCAGAAGAGGAGATCAAAGAAATAAGTCACTTACAATCTAATCTTTCTTAAAGTACCAGAAACCAGATGCAGAAAATGCAGAAATAATACCAAATAATACCATTTCTCTGCTTGAGAAACCTGGTATTACAATAAGAATTGTTTTGTTTACTTGGAAATTTAGGGGGGGGTGGGGAAGAGGGTGAAGTTATAAACACAAATGAAGCACAAATGAGGTAAGTCCTGAAATGACAACATGGTGCCAAGCTGATACAGAGGGAGATGGCCAAGCTGATACTGATTTTGATGCTGCTAAGAAACTACGCAAGGGATTCACCAACCACGAAGACTTCCATATTGAGCTTCAACTTTTAATCAGGAGACAGAATTTAGACTTAGTGGGAATTAACAGCCTGGATAAGCAAGCTTTGCTGTGTTAACAAATGCAGCAAACAGGCTGTGTGTTTTTCACAGTTGCTGGCAGGGCCCTTCTGAGAACAGACACTGTGCCAGTGTTTGAAAGGAGCCCACGGGCACACTGTCAGCAACTGCAGTATGAAGAGAACAGGGCTCCACCTTGCAGCCATGTAACAGCAAATGAATCTTTCCATCAGCCAGCTGTGTAAGGAAATCAATTTATCTGACGTTCTGCACTCTGTTTAGCTCTCATGCCTGTCTAAGGAGCTGGATGGGACACTGTGTGCAGCCTTGCATATTTTCACACAGTTGCTAAGTTTAATCTGATACAGGAGACTGGATAAATTCACTTTTCTGTGACAGTTTAATGGAACTTGGTTGCAGTTAGGATCCTCTGTTTACAGGTATATGGAAAGTGCTAGCACTGGCAGCTGTGGCAGAGAGAACATACACAGAAGCATCTCTGATTTATATTTAACCTCCTATACAATCCTTGCTGGCATCCTTGATGGAAAAGTGTTAAAACACCACTGAAATCCTTTTCTGATGAATTACAGAATCCACTTCTTTTCAGCAGTAATGGGAGTTATATTTTACTTTTTTCTGATTCATTTGCTGGTACCTAGTGCCAAATGTACCATTAATGGACTATTACAAAGGAGTAACAGCATCTCAGCCTGATGGAACAAATATGACTTTATATCACATTCTCTGAGATTTCAGGTGGAAATCGTGTGATGTGCAAATCAGGATTCCTGATTTAATATGAGAGTGTGTATTTTTAGCTCCTCATCCTTTTAGTGGTTACATGTGGAGAATTGCATTAGTTTATTTACCTTTGAAATTCTAAATTTCTAGCTCACACCTTGCTGCTTTCATGGCTGCAATGCCTGTGAGAATTCAGAACTACAAGGTCTTGTTCAAAGAGTGCTATGACATCTGTGGAAGAAGAGAAAGAGTGACAATGTATTTTGGAAGGATACGCACAAATGTGCTCGTACACAGACAATGTTATTTAAAATGCTTCTTTGTATATTTGGGGGGCATTGTCTGCTTCATTTGATGATGAATTTGATGTATTTTGTATGTGCATGAAGTCGTCAAATTACAAATATAAATAAGAACCATATTTGGCTGAAAACATCTGTATTCTTTCTCATAATTTTTTTTCACCAGACAGTAGGATTATGTGCATTTAAATCACTAGTCACACACCATTTTACAGATGCCCTTCACCATGCATTTCATGAGCCACAAATATCAGGACAGAGGGATGTTAATAGACAGTTGCCAACTGGGAAACTGTGGCACAGAGTAATGAGTAGTTCTGATCTGTTAGTGTCAGGTAAAAAATCAAAGCTCTGGGAAAGCTATGATTAGAGCATCACCTGCTGCATCCATGTATTTTGAGAGTAGAATGCATTCACTTAAACTCAGAAGATTCTAACTGATAGAAATTCACTGAGAAACAATAATAAATAGAATAAAGCTTTGAACTCTGTCCTGCTTCCTGCTGAGGGATGTCAGATCATTTGCACTAGGTATTTCTTTTTCTTCTTGCTCTTTTGCTGTGTTGAGATTGTTGTCACCTTGTACAAGCTACTGTCCTCAGATTCTGTTGGGATATCAAGACAGGAGAGCAGTAGCCTGCTGTGAAATTCCTGGGTTATATATCTAAAAATAGTCTTCTAGGATTTACACTACCTTTCTGTAGCATGAAGCAGATCTCTTTATGAGAAAAATAATTGCCCTACACACAGCTATCTGGGTGTAGAGTTGACAATGGTATTTGAAGTGCTTAAATGAACATAACTAACATAGTTAGAGAGTTTCCCTTGTTCTTTTTGTTCGTTTGTTTTTTAATTAGGGTAGGAGGAAAGTAAATTTTCTTTTCCCATGGAAAAGCAGTTAGTAGTTGGTTTCTCTTTTAAAAAAGTTCATTAATCTCCTTAGCTTATCTTGGAGCAGTGAAGCTTAAGTTATTTATGCAACTTTATGTCTCTGGGTCCAGAAGGTACAAATGCCTCTGAACACTGCACTGTCCAGATAAGCAGCATTGAAAGTCAGCTTTTCTACATCTGTATCCTAGCAGGGTGTCTGCAATTCCTATCAGCCCTGGAATCCTGTTCAGTTCACTAAAATACTGCCTTTAAAGGAGAATTTATGTCCAGTGAACACAAGTATTTATCATAAATGAAGTCATAATTGACATGTCTTGCCTTTGGGTGATGTTTACTTTCTCCACTACAACTGAGTGAGTTTTGGTAAATTTTAATTTTTTTTCAGGAAATAAGTTATCTGACTGTAGCCAGAAAAATGGCAGACCCAGCACTGTCAAGTAAAGCTACTACTTGCTATGGGTTAAGCAACTTTTAACAGTGATGCACACATTTCTGAACCAATTTACCAGACATCATCCTAATCCATCAGCATAAAACCATTTCACAAAACAACTCTGTCCCTTTGAGATATGACTCTGATGGACCAGGAAATAAATTGTTAAGCCTTTGCACACATGCATTCATAATTTGCTGAAGTGAGAGGTGCACAGCTGAGCACAGTTGAAGGTAGCTGGAGCACAGGAGCCTTAGCTGCCCAGTTCCTAGATTTCCTGAGATTCTGTCCCATAGCTAGAAAGAGCAGCTTTAATTGCAGGAGGAGAAGCCTGCATCTGTGAAGGGTTTGGTGAGTCACAGATCCTGTTTCAGAGCATCTGTGGACTAAAGAGCCATTGTGAGTAACTTGTTTCATTAGACTCAATTGCAGTACTCAGCAAACTCCACTGAAACAAAACATCTCATTACTTGTGATGTCAGTTAATTCAACTGCAGATTTTCATGCCTTTGAGAGTGAACATCTTTGAAAAGTCACGTTTGACGAAGTACAGCCTAGGATTACATTTAATCTGAGTGCATTTGTATATAAATGATGCATTCTCAGAATATCTCTAGTCAGTTTGAAATTCAGCATATCCAACAAAATCACACACGTAGCCCATGACGACTTTTTCTCACTCTGGAGAACCAGTCACCCAGTGCCCTCAACATGAGTCTCCAGCATGTCTGTGAATGCACATAATAATGTTCACCACTGTCACCATCATAAACTGCAACAGCTGTAACTCAGTCTTCTCCTCTCCCCAGTAATAAGAGATGAAATGTGCAGTTCAATGGGCATAATTAATGCAACATGAGTATTATTTTTTCATTTGAATTTGCTAAATGTATTAAAAGGTGCTATTACTAATCAGAATTTGAGGAACGTACTGTGAACTGTGTCAAATTCAAGGGAATGGAAATATTCCACCTGTAGCTTTAACTCAGGCATACACATCATTATTATGTAATTTTCTTCTGCTTAAATGTGTTACTTAGCACATTATTACTTTGCAGTCATTAAAAATGATGAATTTTTGATAGTGCTTTTTCTGTTCAAAATTCGGTTAGTTTCACAACAGCCACCAGAGGGACTGAAATACATTTTAGCCTCTCACTGTGCTGGTTCCAGAAGCAGAACAAGCCTGTGGCTAGACCAAGCCCCCCCATGCCACAGAGCAGTGGCTGCTGCAGCAACATGCCAGGGGAGTCGGGAAGTTAAACCCACCCCAGCCTGTGCCCCAGAGCACTGTCCAGGGGCACTTTCCACTAGAAACGTTTTTGTCAGGTTTTGTTTGGGTGGGTTGGGGTTTTTTAAATTTTGTTTTCCTTGTAATTGTTAGGGAAAAACAGAAATGTTTGAATTGCAGTCTACGCGGTCCCTTTAAGATATGTTCATTAAGATGATCATCATTAAGACTCCACCATGACACTGTGAGGTAATCAGAAAGACCATTTTAAGAATTTTTTTTTTCTCAAAGTAAATACTTCAAAACATCAAAGCTATCAATATAGCTAAAATATGGTAATTTCTTCTGAGCAGTTTTGTCTTAGAGCTAGAAAATCAAGCCAGTGGGGAGGATGAAGTTGACAGTATTCAACCAGAAAATTTATATTGGGGAATGGTTTCGGACAGGGGAATTTTTTTTGTTGTTGGATTGTTTTTTTAAACAGCATAAATCATTAAGTGATTTTCTCTCATTTATCTGGAAGTTATGTTTCATCACAGACTAATTTTAATAAGAAATCATTATTATTTACATTCACTTGGAAATTAGAGGAATTAGTTGCTCACTCACATTTATACTACAGTGCTGTGCAAAAACACACTCATAAACCTGAAGTATAACTTCCAAAGAATATCTGCCTCTCTTCCTGCTTTTTAATCATTCTGAAAAAAGCAAAGATGGGGTTTTTTAACAACTGATTTTTTTTTCTTTTTTTTTTAATGTGCACTGACCTTTCAAGGATATGCACATGGTAGAAATTCATTTCACCTACAGGATATAAAATATTCTCTTGAAATTATGAATGTTCCATCTTAAAACATTATCATTTCTGTTCTGTGATCTGGCTTTTTGACTGTTTTCCACACTTCTGTGGTATTGTTTTGTGACTTCCATTAAAAAGTACAGCGGGCTCACAGAACTGTGATCTGGCACATGAATATTCATCTGTGAGTTATTTATATTGGTGTGGGGTTACTGTCTATAATGATCTGAGAACTGCTTACCCACAGAAGCTTTTAGAAAAGACATTGAATTGTAATTTGTTATCATAGTTCCTGTCCCTGGGTAGATTATGAATTCTAAGCAAATTTGTCATTGCATAGAGAATATGCTCCAGAAAGACAGAAAAAAAATAATAATTAAAAGCTTAAAAAAAAAATAAAAAATTTAAAATAGTTTCCATCCAATTTATCTTTTTCAAAGCACTTTAAATGCTCAAATTAGGAAACCACAGAGGAGAAGGAACGAACAGTGGCAGGGATGGCCTTTTATGTGGCTACCTCAGTGCTTCCTGACTGGTTAATATGGTCACCTGTTGTGTCTGTGGTGATAAACATAGGATCAGGACAAGCAAAAACCCTTCCCATCTTCTGTAGCTGTCAGTGAGGCTAAAGTTGCCAAGTGGATTGCCACTTCGACAGCTTGTGCCAGGGAGCATGTCCCAGCAGAGATGACTGTTTCCAGTGTGTTGAAATGCACTCTGCACTGATCCAGGGGATTAGACAACACATGGACTGTGAAGTCTTGTGGGGGATACCAAAAAGCTGTATGGCAAGAGCAAAGGGTGCTGGATTAGAGGATGCTTTGCTGGGAGAGGGTTGGGTATGGGATGGCTGGTAGGGAAGCAGACAGAAGATGTGGGGAACCATTCCTCATTCACAATGACTACTTGCAACTCAGGGCATTTGATAGCATACAATGCAGGAGGAGACAGTAGAAAAAGTATTTGTTAATAACTTTGATATTTTCAATTTGCCCTCTTGGAAATCCATCTTCACAGAACTGAAAATAAGCAAATTGCACCATTGATCAGCAGATGTCATATGATCCACAGAGCTTTCAACTGCAGAGCAGGCTGCTCAGGGAGCCATCACCACAGCAATTACACAAAGCCTTCAAAAGAAATCATCCTGTAACTCTGTAAGTGTGGTGTGAGCTGTGTATACATACAGCCTGCACTTTCAAGGGCTGCAGAGGAATCTTGTTTAGTCCCCGTTCTAGTCAGGATGTCAAGGAATTGTATTTTGTTCCCTCTCTCTAGACACAAGGCTATAAAAGACTTTCAAAGCCAGGGGAGCTGAAAAGCAGACTGAGATCTCTATCTGGCCCCATATTCACACTCCCTCCTACATAAGAGCTGGGGGCTTTAAGCCATATTAAAAAGTGTATCAAATGAAGCAGTTGGTCTGTTTTCTGTAACTGTAAACAAAAACCATGGAAAATATGGAAAATCTCTTTTTCCCCGAAAGTGAACCTTCCTGCCGTCAGCAGACAGAGGCTGTTCTCCCCACACAAGGTCTAGATAGGCAAACGGACCAAGGTCTGATGAACCAAGGACATGGCCAAGGCAGTGATTGATGCAGCACAGATGGTGTGTCTTTCCTAAATGCATACAAGACTTTTACCTTAAATATGTAAAACTAACTGATGTAAATCTGATGTAGGCTTAGCCCTGTCCTGCCTTTCTTCATTTTGTTTTTCCACCAGTTGAGATTATCTCTGCTTTCCATCATTATAATCTGAAATTAAAATGAGAAGCTTTATGGACTACCTGAAGTCCATAGTTCCAAGAGTAATCTGGTGGCCTTTACGATGGAGTGACTCTGTTGTGGAGGAGGGAAGAGCAATTGATGACATTTATTTTCACTTCTACAAGGTAGGATCCCACACAGCATCTTTATTGCTGAACTGGAGAGATATGGCTTTGATGGATGGACTAGTTAAAGATGTCCCTGACAGTGGTGAGGATTTTAGACTGGGTAATCTTTGAAGGTCTCTTCCAATCCAAACCACTCTATGATTCATAGTCCTAGTGTATGTGTAAAGTTGTGCTCATAACAAAGATTATATGAATCTGCTTCAGATAGTATGAGCTGAAGCTTTTAGAGTTCAAGGTTGCCTATTCACATCTAATGAAGGTACAGTCAAATGCTGTAATTATATACAGAGACTCCCAGAGAACTGCTGAATTAAGTGATAATTGCTACACATGGTACAATAACCTTGCCTGTAGACATCTGCTATTTCGATCGGTTCCTTGACATTTTCATACTCCTTCCATTTCTGTTTATATCATAAGTTTAAAGTTATCCCCAAAACTAGACTAGAATTTGGGGTTTCAGAGTGAAAGCCTGCATTTTATTTGTAGAAAATTAGGATTTTAAACTATGATTTTTCTGCTGAGAATATTCTATCTCTGCTATGACTATGTCCTCAAATCTCTTATAATCTCCATGAGGCTTTTTGGGCATCATCAGTCTCTTGAGTGCCCCTTATTTCTCTAGTGATGGTTTGGGGTCTTTTTTAATTATTACATTTTAAAAAGTCCTTTAGATGCAAACACCATGCTAGGCACTTCAGAGAAATCAGCTACAGATTCCTTTTTGAGGAGAGTAACCCTTTTTCAGATCAGGGATTTAGCTTGAGGAACTTGAAATTGATCTTTTAACACATTTAGCTTGGTTAGTGTTCTTGAAAACTAAATACCAGCAGTTGATTAGATTTACACAGCAATGTTCCTGGACACATACAAACACAAACTGTGAACCAGCTTTGGAAAAACTCATTGTGGATTCTGAAATCTAGCTTATACACCTAAGTCTCTATTAAGCCATACTGCATCCTATTGGCTGCATGCATATATATTTGGTATTTAACTAGATCACACGCTTTAAGAAACCCCAAAGCAAACATTTAAATAACTGCAGAACGATACAGAAAAGGAATGTGTCAAATACATTCAGAGAGAATTTGTTTACTGGATAGTTTCTCCAGAATCTCATTTCTGAAGCACAGCTTAATTCCTTTGGCTATACCTGAGATAACTGGTTCAGATGCTATTCTGTTGCTCACCAAGTGAGTACCATACGTCCTACTTCTTGAAAAGAACTTTTGCTACCTGACATTGCAGACCAGGACAGCTGTCATGCATAACACACTTGCAAAAACTACACACATCAGAAAGGGGGAAAATGAGTCATGTAATTTAGCAAGTATCTTATTTTCATTAGGAATTGAATTTTGTTCCCATTTCATGCCACAACCACATTCTTGGCTTGAGCGTTTTTTGCTTTCCAGCTACAATCCCTGGCCCCTCATTGCTTCCCTCTCAACTGGGTCTGTACAAGGATCTGTGGGGCTTTATAATGGGGACCAGAGCAGGGAATTCTACAGCAGATACAACTAGGCAGGAGGAAGGAGAAGAAAAGGACAGCAGGAACAGAAAAAGCAGAAGAGAAACAGGATGGACAGCTGATGCGTAAGTTGGATTTGTGGCTTCAAAAAGCACCCATGACTGTTTAACATATTCAATTGCATCAGAAACTATTTCTTTGTAAAATCTCCTAAATTTCATTTAGAGCTATGTGCTTCCCAGAACTGTTTTAATTCTTTCCATGTGTTACCCTCTGGTGACAAGTTAGGGGTGTATCTGAGGCTTTGTAGTCACATAAACAGGTGCAGTGTAAATACAAAATACATCTCTTAGTAAATAGTGTTTTGGAATATATATGTTGTTTGCATAAATTTAAANATGAACCAAGGACATGGCCAAGGCAGTGATTGATGCAGCACAGATGGTGTGTCTTTCCTAAATGCATACAAGACTTTTACCTTAAATATGTAAAACTAACTGATGTAAATCTGATGTAGGCTTAGCCCTGTCCTGCCTTTCTTCATTTTGTTTTTCCACCAGTTGAGATTATCTCTGCTTTCCATCATTATAATCTGAAATTAAAATGAGAAGCTTTATGGACTACCTGAAGTCCATAGTTCCAAGAGTAATCTGGTGGCCTTTACGATGGAGTGACTCTGTTGTGGAGGAGGGAAGAGCAATTGATGACATTTATTTTCACTTCTACAAGGTAGGATCCCACACAGCATCTTTATTGCTGAACTGGAGAGATATGGCTTTGATGGATGGACTAGTTAAAGATGTCCCTGACAGTGGTGAGGATTTTAGACTGGGTAATCTTTGAAGGTCTCTTCCAATCCAAACCACTCTATGATTCATAGTCCTAGTGTATGTGTAAAGTTGTGCTCATAACAAAGATTATATGAATCTGCTTCAGATAGTATGAGCTGAAGCTTTTAGAGTTCAAGGTTGCCTATTCACATCTAATGAAGGTACAGTCAAATGCTGTAATTATATACAGAGACTCCCAGAGAACTGCTGAATTAAGTGATAATTGCTACACATGGTACAATAACCTTGCCTGTAGACATCTGCTATTTCGATCGGTTCCTTGACATTTTCATACTCCTTCCATTTCTGTTTATATCATAAGTTTAAAGTTATCCCCAAAACTAGACTAGAATTTGGGGTTTCAGAGTGAAAGCCTGCATTTTATTTGTAGAAAATTAGGATTTTAAACTATGATTTTTCTGCTGAGAATATTCTATCTCTGCTATGACTATGTCCTCAAATCTCTTATAATCTCCATGAGGCTTTTTGGGCATCATCAGTCTCTTGAGTGCCCCTTATTTCTCTAGTGATGGTTTGGGGTCTTTTTTAATTATTACATTTTAAAAAGTCCTTTAGATGCAAACACCATGCTAGGCACTTCAGAGAAATCAGCTACAGATTCCTTTTTGAGGAGAGTAACCCTTTTTCAGATCAGGGATTTAGCTTGAGGAACTTGAAATTGATCTTTTAACACATTTAGCTTGGTTAGTGTTCTTGAAAACTAAATACCAGCAGTTGATTAGATTTACACAGCAATGTTCCTGGACACATACAAACACAAACTGTGAACCAGCTTTGGAAAAACTCATTGTGGATTCTGAAATCTAGCTTATACACCTAAGTCTCTATTAAGCCATACTGCATCCTATTGGCTGCATGCATATATATTTGGTATTTAACTAGATCACACGCTTTAAGAAACCCCAAAGCAAACATTTAAATAACTGCAGAACGATACAGAAAAGGAATGTGTCAAATACATTCAGAGAGAATTTGTTTACTGGATAGTTTCTCCAGAATCTCATTTCTGAAGCACAGCTTAATTCCTTTGGCTATACCTGAGATAACTGGTTCAGATGCTATTCTGTTGCTCACCAAGTGAGTACCATACGTCCTACTTCTTGAAAAGAACTTTTGCTACCTGACATTGCAGACCAGGACAGCTGTCATGCATAACACACTTGCAAAAACTACACACATCAGAAAGGGGGAAAATGAGTCATGTAATTTAGCAAGTATCTTATTTTCATTAGGAATTGAATTTTGTTCCCATTTCATGCCACAACCACATTCTTGGCTTGAGCGTTTTTTGCTTTCCAGCTACAATCCCTGGCCCCTCATTGCTTCCCTCTCAACTGGGTCTGTACAAGGATCTGTGGGGCTTTATAATGGGGACCAGAGCAGGGAATTCTACAGCAGATACAACTAGGCAGGAGGAAGGAGAAGAAAAGGACAGCAGGAACAGAAAAAGCAGAAGAGAAACAGGATGGACAGCTGATGCGTAAGTTGGATTTGTGGCTTCAAAAAGCACCCATGACTGTTTAACATATTCAATTGCATCAGAAACTATTTCTTTGTAAAATCTCCTAAATTTCATTTAGAGCTATGTGCTTCCCAGAACTGTTTTAATTCTTTCCATGTGTTACCCTCTGGTGACAAGTTAGGGGTGTATCTGAGGCTTTGTAGTCACATAAACAGGTGCAGTGTAAATACAAAATACATCTCTTAGTAAATAGTGTTTTGGAATATATATGTTGTTTGCATAAATTTAAATCCTTCACAAAAACTAAAGCACTGGGGAATCCATTCATTCTGGTCATGATTCTGACAAAAAGAATGTATGTGGTGTTTTCTCCAGTACAAACCAAGCCTAAGAAATGACAACTTCTCTACATAAGTAGCAGTATCTAAAATCTGGTTGAACAGGACTGGTGGCTTTCACTGGTGCATTAACTGGGCACCATAAATAGCTTCATTAGAAGATGCAAACCCCCAACACCAGGTGAGTCCAGAGACTGAGAATTCAGAAAGCCTTTCTGTGATACAGACCCTTTACTCTCTCTTTGTATAGCTAAAATCTAACAAACCCGAATAAGCATCAGATTGCACAACTGTCAAATAACTTTTTGTTTTACAAATACTTAACGACCTGAAGACATTGCATGAAAACTTGTATTTGTATCATTCAGGAATAACTGCCATTTATGACCAACTAAACACAAAGGAATGCCTTTCCATATTGGACTGGAAGTAGAGGAAGACACAGGACTGAATGTTCAGAAGTAGAACTTTATGCAGATATATTTAAAATACAGTGTATGACAGATCTAGGCTAAGTAAACAGGACACAGGTCTATTCTTACCCCACTAGATGGAAAGCCACAAAATGGGACACTTGGTCTGACAGTTTCCACCTCCTCTGACTAAAGCTCAAGGTCGTCTGGTCTGGTTCTTACAAAGCCTGCACCAAAATTATTTACCTCTGACAACTGGTCTGCAGCCATCTCACCTCCACAGTGAAGCAATTACTGTTTTACAGCTATTTACAATCTGTTGTTAAGGTGTGAGAAATGGTACTTGCAGGTGACCAACTCCAGGAACAGCTGGAATCCATAGATGATTCCACTGTAATTGCTGTTCACTCTGTTCTCACAACCAAGCCCAGAGTGTACAGGCAGATGTGTTTTGCAGTGTTTAAAAGTGAGCATGGACTGTGGGAAGGTGCACAAGGCCCCAGCTAGCATTCACTTGAAGAAGTGTGAAATCAAGGTGCCAAAGAACAAGCTCCAGCTCCGTTCATGCTGCCTCCATCAGATCTGTGTTTGAGGCTCATGATGAAGGAAGGAGAGGATGGAGAGCTGGTATATAAATTACAAAACATATCCACGTGTGAATTCTGATTCTAGAGTCCACTGAATGCAAAGCAGCCAGAAGATACTGAAGCAGCCTTCTGAAGAGGGCTGTAGAGCAGCCAGTGGTGGGTGGTTTGTGAGGACACCAACAAGACATTTAGCAGTGGGAGAGTCCTGATGGCAGATGTAGACTTTTGGCTGGAGGCTTTAAATCAGAATTTCTTGTGCAGTGCTCTCCAAAATAACTCTGAGTCTAAGCACAGGAATATAGAGACAGGAAGGGAGAAACACAGAATCCACTCACATAAAAAGAAATGGCTTAGCTTATAGGCAAGTGAAATCTTTTGAAGAAATATAGACTCTGAAGAAAAATATGTTGTCTGGCACTTTTTTTTTTAAGATATTTTAAAAATGAACATCAATAAATAAAAAAAGAAAATAAAATATGTTGAAGATTATTAATTCTTTAAGAGGATTCTTAGAAAATAAGATATTACTGCAGTGAACAAAATTTAGATAAGAGAGGAAGTGAACACTAAGGAAATAAAATTCAGCCACAGGAGTTAGGCTATCTCTACTGATACTTCCACATGAATGTACATTTTTAATGTAATATTCCTACCTTTTAACAAAATTCTGAAAGATTAAAATACCCAGTTTTGAATAATACATATTTATAATAAATAATATACATTTGTAAGATATTTTAACCTAAATTTGAGGAATTAAAATTAATTAATAACAATGTGAAAGAATCTGCTCTTGAATTATTAGCACTGGAGCTGCCAAAACTATGAAGGAGATAAAGGAGGGATTTTAAATCATTATATAATCATCACCTTACCAACTTTTCAGAACTGAAGAAGAGCTGCTATGAAATGATGCCATATAACTTTGGCATATTCTACTTGGCCTAAGGAATATCACAGTGCTCAAAGGAAAAGAAATACGTAATACAGACATTATATATAAGTAACCATTTGAACAAGATTATTCAGGGAAAAATATGTGCACGGAGACATAAATAGATAAATAATGTATAATTATAATTCTATAAATGGTTATATAAAATATATTAATATATATATATTTGTAGATAGGATTTCTAATAAATGTCCACGGTGTATCTGAAGACAGTAATCTTTATGGATAATTCAAGAATATGTATTATTCAGCCATTAAACAAAAGGCAATCTAATGAACAGAACTGTCAGTAGTTTAAATTAATCTGAATGTGAGAAACATACATGAGGATCTATCTTCTGTGCTGAGGGTAGATTTTTTTATATCAAAGCCATGACTTCAATAAATGGCAATTTAATACTTTGTTGTTGTTTTTGTTCAAATGAACATGCTGTGCTTTGGAAGTTAGAAGTGCATAAAAGAATGTGATTAGATGTGAAAACCATAGTTCCCCTAAATGAATGGAAAACTTTTCCACTCCACGTGGAAGTCCCTGGTTTGTGGATAAGAAACAGAGTCCTGCACATTCTGCAGATCACCTGCTCTACCTGATCACCTCCCAAAGAGCCTGTGGACCATGGAGATGCCTCCTCTGCCATGCTTCCTTTCTGCAAGTAGTCCAAATTAAAGTATCCACATGCAGGTACTCTTGTGGGAATACAAAAAGTTAAAGCCATCCATTTCAGAGGGAAAAAAAAGGACTTGGAAGAAAGCACAGTCTGCTGTGGCACAAAGGTACATGTATTTGGCATGTAACACTGTGCTCAGGGCTCGTGTCCTAGCAGATCTTTGGGTCAAATAATTAACATCAATTCCTTTTCAAACACCAGTCATGCTGTGACAAAGCAGAAATATTCATTGGAATTTCTCAGCAATTAGAAAGGAATCCATCTTAGCCCAAGTTCCTGAAACACCAAACTCCTTGTCAGATGGACAGACTGTTCCCTCCATGCAAACTGCAGGGAGCTGGATTTAATCCTTGAATTGGAAATCACTGCACCACTGATCATAGTAATAAACTTATTTCTTAGGTCACTTAATTCTGTGCCTGGTTGAGCTCAGCTGGGTTGTTTTGGGGTTTTTTTGCCAACAACTCTTTGAAGCTTCTCCATCCAGGTCAAGGCAAAAGTAAAATGTAAAAAAAAAAGAATAAAATAAGACATGTTTAGAAGCTAGACTGGCATTCCTTATTACACTAAAGAGCATTCTGGTCCTTTTTAATATGAGTTAGAAACTTCTCCAGGTAAGCGATAGAGAATAAGAGCAGCTGCTGTCCAAGGTAGTTAGAAAAATGGGGAAGTTTTTTCCATGATGTACAAAAGCTTTATCTGACTCCTGAGCAAAGCCTCCTTGCTGACCCAGCACCTCTCCAGTGTTGGGATTTTTATAATNGCCAGAAGATACTGAAGCAGCCTTCTGAAGAGGGCTGTAGAGCAGCCAGTGGTGGGTGGTTTGTGAGGACACCAACAAGACATTTAGCAGTGGGAGAGTCCTGATGGCAGATGTAGACTTTTGGCTGGAGGCTTTAAATCAGAATTTCTTGTGCAGTGCTCTCCAAAATAACTCTGAGTCTAAGCACAGGAATATAGAGACAGGAAGGGAGAAACACAGAATCCACTCACATAAAAAGAAATGGCTTAGCTTATAGGCAAGTGAAATCTTTTGAAGAAATATAGACTCTGAAGAAAAATATGTTGTCTGGCACTTTTTTTTTTAAGATATTTTAAAAATGAACATCAATAAATAAAAAAAGAAAATAAAATATGTTGAAGATTATTAATTCTTTAAGAGGATTCTTAGAAAATAAGATATTACTGCAGTGAACAAAATTTAGATAAGAGAGGAAGTGAACACTAAGGAAATAAAATTCAGCCACAGGAGTTAGGCTATCTCTACTGATACTTCCACATGAATGTACATTTTTAATGTAATATTCCTACCTTTTAACAAAATTCTGAAAGATTAAAATACCCAGTTTTGAATAATACATATTTATAATAAATAATATACATTTGTAAGATATTTTAACCTAAATTTGAGGAATTAAAATTAATTAATAACAATGTGAAAGAATCTGCTCTTGAATTATTAGCACTGGAGCTGCCAAAACTATGAAGGAGATAAAGGAGGGATTTTAAATCATTATATAATCATCACCTTACCAACTTTTCAGAACTGAAGAAGAGCTGCTATGAAATGATGCCATATAACTTTGGCATATTCTACTTGGCCTAAGGAATATCACAGTGCTCAAAGGAAAAGAAATACGTAATACAGACATTATATATAAGTAACCATTTGAACAAGATTATTCAGGGAAAAATATGTGCACGGAGACATAAATAGATAAATAATGTATAATTATAATTCTATAAATGGTTATATAAAATATATTAATATATATATATTTGTAGATAGGATTTCTAATAAATGTCCACGGTGTATCTGAAGACAGTAATCTTTATGGATAATTCAAGAATATGTATTATTCAGCCATTAAACAAAAGGCAATCTAATGAACAGAACTGTCAGTAGTTTAAATTAATCTGAATGTGAGAAACATACATGAGGATCTATCTTCTGTGCTGAGGGTAGATTTTTTTATATCAAAGCCATGACTTCAATAAATGGCAATTTAATACTTTGTTGTTGTTTTTGTTCAAATGAACATGCTGTGCTTTGGAAGTTAGAAGTGCATAAAAGAATGTGATTAGATGTGAAAACCATAGTTCCCCTAAATGAATGGAAAACTTTTCCACTCCACGTGGAAGTCCCTGGTTTGTGGATAAGAAACAGAGTCCTGCACATTCTGCAGATCACCTGCTCTACCTGATCACCTCCCAAAGAGCCTGTGGACCATGGAGATGCCTCCTCTGCCATGCTTCCTTTCTGCAAGTAGTCCAAATTAAAGTATCCACATGCAGGTACTCTTGTGGGAATACAAAAAGTTAAAGCCATCCATTTCAGAGGGAAAAAAAAGGACTTGGAAGAAAGCACAGTCTGCTGTGGCACAAAGGTACATGTATTTGGCATGTAACACTGTGCTCAGGGCTCGTGTCCTAGCAGATCTTTGGGTCAAATAATTAACATCAATTCCTTTTCAAACACCAGTCATGCTGTGACAAAGCAGAAATATTCATTGGAATTTCTCAGCAATTAGAAAGGAATCCAGCTTAGCCCAAGTTCCTGAAACACCAAACTCCTTGTCAGATGGACAGACTGTTCCCTCCATGCAAACTGCAGGGAGCTGGATTTAATCCTTGAATTGGAAATCACTGCACCACTGATCATAGTAATAAACTTATTTCTTAGGTCACTTAATTCTGTGCCTGGTTGAGCTCAGCTGGGTTGTTTTGGGGTTTTTTTGCCAACAACTCTTTGAAGCTTCTCCATCCAGGTCAAGGCAAAAGTAAAATGTAAAAAAAAAAGAATAAAATAAGACATGTTTAGAAGCTAGACTGGCATTCCTTATTACACTAAAGAGCATTCTGGTCCTTTTTAATATGAGTTAGAAACTTCTCCAGGTAAGCGATAGAGAATAAGAGCAGCTGCTGTCCAAGGTAGTTAGAAAAATGGGGAAGTTTTTTCCATGATGTACAAAAGCTTTATCTGACTCCTGAGCAAAGCCTCCTTGCTGACCCAGCACCTCTCCAGTGTTGGGATTTTTATAATCATAAAAACTGAATAGATGGTGGCTTCTTAACCAGAGTAACAATGTGTGTATCTTTGGGTGCAGGTTGCAGGCTACTCTCTCCCCATTTCTCATTTGCTCCTAAATTGCATTTCTGTTCAACTAGTCTCTGCCTTTCTTTGCTCTAACCCTCTGCACATGACATGCACTGCCCACCCCACTGAAAGCTGTGACACTGCTCTTGCAGGATTGACATTTCTTCACAAAGAGACTAGGACTTGGCTGCCACAATGCAATGCATAACATGCAATTCTGATACTCTGAGCATCCACAGTTCTCCACCTAGGACCTGTGTCTGGTTTTATTTGACAGGCATTGCACAGGACTGGCGTGTGCCCCTATCACACACAGACGTTGCCACAGCAAACATGCAGACCCATGAGCTAAAATGTGGACAGTCTGTTACAGTCTGCTATAGTCTGTTCCTCAGATGTCTTCGTAACCTAAGTAAAAAAAAAAATAAAAAAATCCCCAACAATAGAATATGAATGTTAACACATAAGCTGTGAGAATAATTCAAAGTATCTGTGGAGAATCTAGATGAACCTAAAACTATTCATAACCATCTGACAGTCAAAGATTTAGTTTCCATAGTTTTCTTCTATAGTCAGTGTAGAGAACAAGTCCTCTCTTTGATCTTGGCAAAAATATTCTCATCCTCAGACTCAAGTTCATGGCGCATTAAATAGTTATTACAGAATCAGTTATACAAGTGCTAACTTTTACACACACAAAAAAAGCTAAGTTTATAAAAAAGTAGCACAAATGAATACACAAAATATATGACTGCTTCTTAATGAAAAATAATCATATCTGTATATGTGCACATTCTGCTATACTGCTCATCATTATCTTCTCTTTGGTTGTTGTGGGGGGACAAGTAGTATTTTGCTGGATCAGATTTGGAACAGAAATTTAGCTTTCACCTTCTAAGTCAGTGTTGATTCAGGAAATGCTTCAAAGTGTTTAAACCAGTAACATCATTTTATCACTTCATAGCAAGACTTCTGATATGTCATTAATACTTTCAAGACACAGAGGAAAATTCAAAGTCACTCTCTCTTTCCACAAAAAAAAAAGCTTAAAGAAAACCTTAAATATAAATATAGCATTTCTTTAGCTATTCCTGATAATTTGGGGACATTTTTCAGGTGTCACTTTATCTCAAACATACTCCATGACCTCTGAGCATTAGCTAATAAGACAGCATAGGACAGGAAAAGATAAAGAGAAATCAAAGAGGATTTAAAATATTCCTTTCTGTGCAGCTATTTGCTACCTTGAACAAATAGTACAGCCCAGTGGGACCTCAGTCCTAATTTCAGGTTCTTGTTATCTCCAGTGAAGATGGTTCAGAACATAATTTAAAAAGATTTTCCTTTTTTTTTTTTTTTCAGCTTTGAACAGGTGGAAGGGGACAGAAGGTCGGGGGCACATGGTACCTTTGCCAGCACAGCAGTGGCCTCACCAAGCAAGCCCAGTCCCACTGCTTCTGAGCGAGGTGAGCAGCGCAGGCTGGGGATGGCAGCTGGGCTTATCCCACAGTCCAGATCATCAGCCCATAGCTAGCAGGCAGGTCCAAGGTCTGGCTCAAAAGTTAAGCCTGTGGACCAGGATCAAGTTCAGCAAGTCGAAGGCATGTTTGCAGTGTAGCTGAGGCAATGACCAGGCAAGGATCTGAACTTAAATGAAGGTTCCAAGCAAAGGCCAAAAGAACCTCTTTCTTCAACAAATCCACAAGTTAGATGACTGAACCACAAACAGCTGACCTCCAACACGAGAGATCAAACTTCTGATGGCAAGAGGGTGTGGAGATGGGCCCTGTACTCAGACCCCTGACTTTGCTATACAGGCCACTGGCTTTAATGTGACAGTGTGTCACTATCTGTTATGCCTGGCACAGCCTCGTGCCACGGTTCAAAGCCCTGCCAAGTAGCTGTGCATGCCATGTGAGGCATGCACAGACCAGCCCTGCAGCTGGGTAGCCTGAAAAACTGAGTTTTCTTCCCTTGCTGTAACCATTTTTTCTCACTCCAGCTGTGTTCAGGCAGTGAGTCATCTTCAGTGCTAAAGGTGTAAGAAATGCACACAGGAACATAAGGAACAGACGTTACACAGCTGAATTCTCCAAACTTCAGTGTCTCTTTGGGATTTTTGTGAAACAAGAATCACAAGTCTCATATTTAATGCATGAAGTAGAAAAACTTTGACTTTGTTCTACACAAAAGCCTTAGAAATAAACATGTGAAGAATCATGCTCTGCAGTGATGACCAATAAAAAGTTCCATACATCCATATAACATGTATGGAGTTGGTAGGGCTGAGAGGTAAAGAGGAAAATCCAGCAATTCTCTGTATTGGCAACAAGCCCGTGGAGCACCTGGTTTTGTACCTGCTGCATTTGGCAGTGGGCAGCAGTGTCCTGACTACACTCACTCCAAAGACTCACTGGAAGTAATCGGATTTAGGCTGTTAAGTTATTTTGGTATTTCTGAGATAGTAAGAGATAATAAAATGCATCTTTTGGAAACAAACAAACCAAACACAAACCATCCCATCATTCCTGATGGTTAGTATTCGATACTACTTCTGAAAAGTTTAAGAGAAGGTTTTGGTTGAAACAATAGTTCTGTGCTGCTGGTATGATGACAGAAACAGGGACTGAATCAAAACAGATGCTCAGAATGCCTCGCATGGTCTGCTATTGCTGAAATATTTATGGACCATCTTCTGTTTATACCACTGTAGAAGCTCATACATAGTCCTAAGTCTAACAGGAAAAAGAAATACTCTTCTGTCTATGTTTTAAAAGGTCTAAGCAATGTAACAATACTGTTTCCTTTCAGAAGAAGTCTTGATTGTCATTCCAGTCTTGGTGAAAATCAATGAGTGCAGTTTTCTGTCTCAGAAAACCACTTCTATTACTGGAACATCTGTGTTGACTGCACTGTATTTTAAGCAGTAGTACCTACTGCAGCAGGAGTGCCTACTTATCCTTGAAAGCCTAAAGAATTATGAACTTCCTTAATTTATTAACAGCCACAAAAAGACAAAGTTGTTAAAAGGTAACTTGAAAGATGTGATGGAACATTTTGTCAGGGGTGATAACCCTATGGGAAGGGCTTGGTTATGCCTATTGATTTTGCTGAAAACTTTTATCCTTCCATAGCTGCTTTGACTGCCTTGAAAGTCTGATAAACTTTTTAAAAACAACCTCTTCTCATATACTCTCAAACACATACTGCTTACAGTTCAGCCTGTTAAATATTTATTTTTTAATGGTTTTAATTATATTGTGACAGTATATTTCTGTGTCTGAGTTGTGTGATTTGTTGTATTTCTGGTTGTAGAAAAGGAGACAATTCTTAACTGATGACATGTTCCAGCCTACTTTGCTCCTACATAAATCTGGAAATATATAGTTGTATGTGAATTCTTCCAATATTGAGAAAATACCAAGATGGTGGAGCATTCTTATAGTCTGCTGGAGGTTGTACTCCTTGCAGGCCCTGATTTTAGGAAAAGGGAATAAGACAAAGAGGAGAAATTTGTCTTGCAGGGACCTAGATTATATGTGCTTCCAGTTTCTTGAGTTACACCTTGTGAGGTCAAGTATAATTTGAACAGAATCAGAACTGCTTGGATGTATTTTAGGAGCTGGTCTAGTTTGAAGACACACACGGAGCAGAAACTGCCACTCCTTTTAAGAGGTTAGAGGAGCTCCTTGGTTTCCAGCTAAGTAACCACTACCAAGCATCTATTTCAGTCCAGCATGGAGAACACTGTCTTTTGTAGCAGCAGCATGCTCTGGTTTCAAGAGGCAATCCAGAGCATTTTAATATTGCAAATAGGAGAGTGAGGGGAGAGAGCTTTAAGCCATTTCTACTATTCTTTGCTATTGCACTGCATTCATCATCATGTCATCTGAGTATTTTTGCTTTCCTTTGCAGATTTAGTGAGGTACTCAGGTTATTTCACTCTGATTTAATATTGATTTCCTCCATTCTGTTTTCTGTACTAGCCAGTTAATCATTAAATCTGTATAGAGAAGTATTAACAATTATAAAAACAAGAAAAATAATGAGAATTTTATCACATGACTACTGTGACAAACAGATGATAGATGTAATAGTCTTCAGAAAACACGGCATCAGGGAATCCTGAGCAATGAAGTAGTAGTGTTAAAAAAATAAGTCCTTACAGAAAATGTATTGAAAGCACAGCAACACCACAAATATATTTTTCTACACTAAAAGATCAATTTTAAAAATCAAAATTATATATCAAGCAATAGAATGTTACAGTGCATTTTATTTTGTTACATAGACTATAAATCAAATAAGACACCAGCCTTTCATGGCTCTGAATGAAGGTATGGGGCAATGTGTGCTAAGCTATAGTCTTCTGATTTGAAATAGTCCTCAGATGGGACAGGTAACAACTCTTCCACACTCACCCTTTGCTAAGGATTCAGAGATCAAAGTTCTCCTTGAACAGACTACAGGCTGTAGCTACAATACCAAATTTCTATGAAAGTCTGTAGATTTACCTATTGGGTAACTAAAATGGCAGGAGCTCCTTTGGAGATCTATCTTTTAGGCTGTTTCAGTGATTGTAAAAGGTACAAATACAAGGGCAATAAAGCAAATACAGTAGTTGATATTAGCTGTAAATTTGTTAGAAGCCAAGGAAACACAATCTTAATGGTTGAAGCTGTTGCCCCTTATCAGCTGAAATGCCACAAGCTGACTCATTGCTTGCTCCTAATTCCTTCTAGCTGTGAGGTAAACCAGGTTCATTTCTGCAGCTGACAGAAATTCTAAACACATCCTGCTTCATAAATGAGAGATAAAGCATGTTAAAAGGCCAGAAAGGCAGCATGGCTGTGAAGAGGTGTTTGAGCTGCTGTGAGTTACACTCAAGTCACTCAGAGCAGTCAGTGTGTCCCCTCTTCACAAGGTTGCTGCTGCTGGCTCTCAAGCAGTAGGAAGTGTAATACATAATTTCTTGTTGTTCATTCTGCTCATCAGATGTTTATGGGACATTTCAGGCTATTTTTGGCCTCCTTCTACCCATCACATTGTCAAGACAATAGGAAGACAATGTGCTTTTCTGTTCTCCTTCCCATTATTATAATGCAAATGAATTAATATTGTGCCTTTCTTGCTAGGATTGGGATCCTTCTTAGGGAAACTAGAATAGGAAAATACACCAGTCAGTAAAACCTTCTGTGACACCTCAGCATTGTGACAAAACCTGCTGCAGTACAAAAAGTAACGTGTATGTGCTCATTTTGACGAAACAGAAGATGGGAAGAGGATGTAGAAAAATTAACCCTTTCTGGTAACTGAAGTTCATAACCCTCTGGAATTATTTTCACTTTTTTCACCAAGTGGTTTTCTTCTTTTCCCCTTCAGTGACACCTTGTNCTGGCATTCACTATTCTCACCACTGCCAGAGAGCTTACCACAAAAGCTGGTATTGTTTCATTTCTGTTTTCAGACATTGCCTGACTTAGTTTACATGACAGTATATTCCAAAGTACACTTTGCAGACTTTTGCTGGCTGTGGAATAGGACACGTACTTTCCTGTCACTGCTGTGCCAGGGAAATAAAACTACAACTGAAAGCCATGACAGAAGCAAAGACCAAGGGACTGATGCTGGAAGCGTGTGGGGTCAGCTAGCAAGAGTTACAAGACTTCAGTCAAGTGCCCTAAACAGGCAATCTGAATCAGACCTGGTTGTCCACACTCTAGGTTATGGAATATAATTAGTGTTATTAAAATAATGATATTGCTATTTTTGCTGGTATCTAAAGGAAGGAGTAAATGCTGAGCTTTCATAACTGAAGGCAGTCACTGGTGGGGTTCCTCAGGGATCCCTGCTATAAGATGTGCTGTTTAATAAAATATTTTTTTTTAATGAAAAAGTAATGTGATGAAAAAGCTTTCCAGTATTAGTAAGCTATTCAGGGCAGTAAGACCAACAACAGATTGAAAACACTAAGAGTCCAAGGGATTGGTAAAATGGCAAAAGAACATTGTGATCTACTTGGACATGGGGGCACTGACTGTAACTCATGGAGTGTGACCATCCAGTCACCCTTCCCTTACCCAACAATGAGAAAATGAGAAAATTAGAGTCATTTTCTTATACTCAGTGTAGCAGAAAGAACAGGCCTGAGAACTTTTAAGTCTGCTTATAAATATATATATACACAAATAAATTATAGCAAATAAGTTACAGAATAATTCTTGATCTGTTTTGTTTGTGAGAAGCTGAGAGACCCTTTAAAACCATACATAGAGATACGTGTTAAGACCCCTAGTTGCCATTTTTTAATGAGATCTCATGGAATCAAGTTGTTATTTTAGACTACAACTTAATTTTACATGCATATTTATAGTCCAGATGACTGAAGCAGTATGAAAATGTAGGGCTCAAAGACTATTTTTAGAAAGTGCAAAGCAAATGTAGGTAACCAATATTTAAATATTTATGTAATTTAAACAATTCATTATTTTAAGGATAAGCTCATGATTTCCCAGTACTTCACATGATTTGTATGCCTGGTTTTATTTTTGTTGATTGAATATTATAACATAACATCCAGAATAACAATTTAAATATAAATGCTAGTGCTTATTAATTCAAAATGTGCTTTCAGTGAATATTCTACAATAATAGCTTAAAAATTGATACTTCATTGCAGTATTTGCCAACCAGAAACCATGTCTATGTGAATGGTGTGGAAGAAATGGAGAGTGAAATTAACTTGAAACTAGTTTCAGGAGACTTTTATCAGCTAAGAGATAAAAAAAATCACATCTAGGAGAAAAGGAAAACCCCCCAAACCTGCAGTTTCCTCCAGACTGACTTTAAGGTAGTTTCAGTCATGACCCCATATGCACTATCAAAAGCATCTGCTTTGATATCATGTAAGTATTAAAAAAGCTGTTCTGAAATAAAAATATCTGTAATTCTATAATCTCTCTAGTAACTTCTGATTTGTGATGGCATCTAATAAATGCAGTCTCTTTCATANTTCTTGTTGTTCATTCTGCTCATCAGATGTTTATGGGACATTTCAGGCTATTTTTGGCCTCCTTCTACCCATCACATTGTCAAGACAATAGGAAGACAATGTGCTTTTCTGTTCTCCTTCCCATTATTATAATGCAAATGAATTAATATTGTGCCTTTCTTGCTAGGATTGGGATCCTTCTTAGGGAAACTAGAATAGGAAAATACACCAGTCAGTAAAACCTTCTGTGACACCTCAGCATTGTGACAAAACCTGCTGCAGTACAAAAAGTAACGTGTATGTGCTCATTTTGACGAAACAGAAGATGGGAAGAGGATGTAGAAAAATTAACCCTTTCTGGTAACTGAAGTTCATAACCCTCTGGAAGCTTCTCTGCTTCCATTAACACAAGACATGTGACAGTACTGGGCACAATCTGTATTCATCCCAGGGGATATTCTTCCCCTTTGTAGCAAAACAACCCATTAGGTAAACAGAGCTGTGTTGCCCATAGCAACAGAAAATTGCCTTCTAGTAGGATAACAATTTTTTTGCTTATTTCTTTCAAAGTTAAAAATAAAGACCAGGAGGAAAACAGAAATACAATTACAATTATGTCTTCCTTAATAAAGACTGGACCACTACAAGGAGAAAGAATATTCTTCAACAGACTGATGAAAGATATAGTATAATGTTGTAGTATTTACCTGCTTCTTACTTTTATTTGCAGCGACAGCCTGGCATTCACTATTCTCACCACTGCCAGAGAGCTTACCACAAAAGCTGGTATTGTTTCATTTCTGTTTTCAGACATTGCCTGACTTAGTTTACATGACAGTATATTCCAAAGTACACTTTGCAGACTTTTGCTGGCTGTGGAATAGGACACGTACTTTCCTGTCACTGCTGTGCCAGGGAAATAAAACTACAACTGAAAGCCATGACAGAAGCAAAGACCAAGGGACTGATGCTGGAAGCGTGTGGGGTCAGCTAGCAAGAGTTACAAGACTTCAGTCAAGTGCCCTAAACAGGCAATCTGAATCAGACCTGGTTGTCCACACTCTAGGTTATGGAATATAATTAGTGTTATTAAAATAATGATATTGCTATTTTTGCTGGTATCTAAAGGAAGGAGTAAATGCTGAGCTTTCATAACTGAAGGCAGTCACTGGTGGGGTTCCTCAGGGATCCCTGCTATAAGATGTGCTGTTTAATAAAATATTTTTTTTTAATGAAAAAGTAATGTGATGAAAAAGCTTTCCAGTATTAGTAAGCTATTCAGGGCAGTAAGACCAACAACAGATTGAAAACACTAAGAGTCCAAGGGATTGGTAAAATGGCAAAAGAACATTGTGATCTACTTGGACATGGGGGCACTGACTGTAACTCATGGAGTGTGACCATCCAGTCACCCTTCCCTTACCCAACAATGAGAAAATGAGAAAATTAGAGTCATTTTCTTATACTCAGTGTAGCAGAAAGAACAGGCCTGAGAACTTTTAAGTCTGCTTATAAATATATATATACACAAATAAATTATAGCAAATAAGTTACAGAATAATTCTTGATCTGTTTTGTTTGTGAGAAGCTGAGAGACCCTTTAAAACCATACATAGAGATACGTGTTAAGACCCCTAGTTGCCATTTTTTAATGAGATCTCATGGAATCAAGTTGTTATTTTAGACTACAACTTAATTTTACATGCATATTTATAGTCCAGATGACTGAAGCAGTATGAAAATGTAGGGCTCAAAGACTATTTTTAGAAAGTGCAAAGCAAATGTAGGTAACCAATATTTAAATATTTATGTAATTTAAACAATTCATTATTTTAAGGATAAGCTCATGATTTCCCAGTACTTCACATGATTTGTATGCCTGGTTTTATTTTTGTTGATTGAATATTATAACATAACATCCAGAATAACAATTTAAATATAAATGCTAGTGCTTATTAATTCAAAATGTGCTTTCAGTGAATATTCTACAATAATAGCTTAAAAATTGATACTTCATTGCAGTATTTGCCAACCAGAAACCATGTCTATGTGAATGGTGTGGAAGAAATGGAGAGTGAAATTAACTTGAAACTAGTTTCAGGAGACTTTTATCAGCTAAGAGATAAAAAAAATCACATCTAGGAGAAAAGGAAAACCCCCCAAACCCTGCATCTTCTAAGAGAGAAAGCT
>VYZU01014845.1:5758-88870 GCA_013401355.1 Ceyx cyanopectus | reverse complement strand
AAGTAATTTCTTAGACACCAAAGCTTTGCTTACCCACAGAGTCTGATTTATTCAAATTTGCTTGCGATTCCTTTCACGTTAAGTAATCCCAACATCTACAGAATATTTTTATAGTCAACACACTCCTCACATAAAATACAGACTAATCACTCTTCCTAATTCTTAACTAATTTTCCCCAGGGAAGTGAGGAAACAGCTCTTCTGAATTAGTGGCCATTAATTCAATCACATGTAATTTACCTGCCGAAAGTTAGAATCAGGACTGGCACACAGGAATTTCTGGTTGCTGGCCTTCTATCTACTGCTGATCAAAGCTCTGGGAGCACTTGAGTTAAAGTTTAGTTAAAACTGATAGAATGAGTTTGTCCCACCCTTCTCCATCTCCACAAATATTCCATATATTCAGTGACATTTTTATTAATGTGATAGGCAGTAAAATTCAGCTGTGTTCTTTCCTGACTTTCTTAAGAAGAGCAATTCACTTAGCTGTGACTTACTTGTGAAAGGCTGTATTCAGCTATTATTAGAATTCAGAAAATATCTCTGATGGCCTAAAATATTATCACAAATAAAATCTAAACTTCTTTAAAACATGTCACTTTCAAATTCCTTTTCTAAATGATACTGTTCATAGTCAAGCATTTTTTATCTATGCAGATAGTAGTGCCAGATCAAAATACAGATATACATCCATGGCTTTTCTGAACATGGCACAGCCAGGAACTGGTTTGGAGCCACTACTAACAAATGATAAAAACAGGGATTTAACCACATCTCAGGAAACAGCTGCTGTGCTTGCAATTGTGATCTTTTAGAAACAGCAATCCTTCCTCTCCACTCAAGACAACTAGTATGGGCCAGAAAAAAAGAAACAAACAAAAAAACCCCCATATAATAAAGAAATCAGGGAATTTTTTGCACCCTGGGAGGTGGGAAAAAACCAGAAAAAGTTGAAGTGTCTGAGTCACAGGAAGAGATTGGGCAGAAGAATAAGGATCAGTCCCCAAACAATGAAGTGGTAACAACGAATAAAAAGATCATTAATGTTTAGTTTGCAACCTTTCTGAGAGGGATTTTTCTCTCTTGCACCTCTCTAATAATGATAATTTGTCGCCATAGTTATCAATGTGATTTTGACCTCCAAATTTGATAGCCAGTGTGATTAATAGAGCCACAGTTACAGCTAATAGTCAAGAATGACCAGGCCTGCAAAACAGAGGCCAGATGCAGAGCTGGAAGTGATTGATTGCAATGCCTGGGAAATGCAAAGGACCCATCATTTAGTCCGTGGAGGCAGTCACGTAGAAATGTGGTGAGGCGTGAGTGTCTGAATTAACCTTGGGGGGCTGCTGACTGTATTTCAAACACAGCTTTGTGCCACTCAGAGAGCTGAGACCAAACACAAGCACTGCCTGTTGTACTCACATGCATTTTTATCCAGCTTTAGTAGGTTTTCATATTTTACAGTGCTGTAATCTACTCCTGGGTTAGCTGGATGCTTTGGTAAAAGCAGGTGCTCTTGAATTTTGAAGTGAAAAACAAACATCACTGGATGAATGGACACAGATTAGCCTTGATCACCACAGTATACATGTAATGGTTTTAAGACTGAGAATGAATCATACAATTATTAAATATCATATTTGATTATTTATAATTTCAACTATTCAGATCAACCTTCTCTTCGAAACCAGACACTTGAAATCAAATCTCATGAAGCTGTTGGAGTTCTTCCACTAATTTCAGCAAACCTTGAAGCAGGCCTAATGGTATTATTACATTACCTCCTACACTGGTACATGAGGCATGGTTGAAAATCCCAAACACAGCTGAGCTATTAGGATCCAGTATATCTTGCTTAGTGTAACTCTATGTGCACAGTCTCATGGCAGATTTTCCTTCAAGCAGTTAGGACCATGCTCAGGTAAACCCACTGCAGGCACACTATATAATTTTGTAAATTACTTATCTTTCTTCTGATAGTAGGAGCTCAATCCCAACTTTCTAGCTGTTAAATATGTCATATTAATCTCACTATCTCCTTATCTAAAATTTGTAGCAAAGCCCCCTGTTTAATCCTTCAGGCATTGGAACTGCACAATTCAGTATTACTTGATTAGGTGAAATGTTAAAAACAACACCAAACACACAAGAATCATGAAATTAATCACAGAGGAAATTAGCTCATTATGAGCTACTGTCCATTTGAAATAGTGTTTCCAAGTTATCTTATTAGTTATCAATTGCCTTAGTTTTATTTCTTTACACTAGATCTATAAATGATATCTTCTTCTCCTTTAATGTCATTTTTGACAGCTCTCAGCAGTTGTTTGTCCAAAGGAAGGACTAATAACCAATAACTGGACCAGAGCAAGATGACCCTGTCTGTTTAATAATAGGCTGGGCTGGACTGGCTTTAATTGGGCCCAAACGCCTGCCAATTTGGCAAGCAGCAGATGTATGGTCAGAGCACAGAGCAAGTTCTATGTTTCAACTGATAGTTACTCTCTCCTCTCAAAATCCACATTCCTAGTCTCCAGTTGCTGCCCAGCTTCCCAGGAAAGCACTATCATATGGCAGAGCACCTGTTGTGACTGCACAGTGGGGTCACAGACTCTACTGATTTGGGCTGGGACAGAGTTAATTTTCCTCATAGTAGCTGGAGTGGGGCAATGTTTTGGATTTGTGCTGGAAACTCTGTTCACACCACACTGATGTTTTAGTTACTGCTGAGCAGTGCTCACAGAAGTCAAGGCCTTTTCTGCTCCTCACGCCAAGCCACCATTGAGTAGGTTGGAGGTGCAAGGAAAGTTAGGAAGGGACACACTTGGGACACCTGACCCCAACAAACCAGAATATTCCCTGCGTGATGACATCCTACTGAGCAATAAAACCAGGGAGAAGGTTGGCAGGGGGACTGCTGCTTGGGGAAACAGACTTTCAGCAGTAATTACTTTCACTTGCATCACTTTTTTCACTTTTTTTTTTTTTTTGCATTTATTGTCTTTTTTTTCTATTTTTTTCACCTCTTTTCCTTACATTTTATAAATGTATTATAGTTTCCTTTTAATAATTAAACTGCTTTTGTCTCAACCAATGAGTTTCTTTCTCAAGCTGGTGCTGTGGTGCTTATCAAGCTACCCACAAAGCTGGCATGAGCCTCACTCCCCAGGTGTGGGACTTCACAAGTCTGCTTATATTTAATTCAGGAGAACTGTTTGGGGAAGATGACTGTCAGAAAGGCAAGGCATAAACAACCAGTTCAATGTGACAATCCTATTGTATATAACTACCTGGTCAGCAGACACCAAACTAAGGTGAAAATGATGGATCTTAGAGCTAGACAAAGCTTTGGCTGCCTTAACTTCAAAAGTAAATGCTTCTAATTTGTTTAGGTAGGATTCGGATACTTGCCACTTTGGGTTGGAACTGCTGATCGTTTATAATGCTCTGTGTGTACCTATTATGTATTGTCCTGTTGTCAGTCCTTGTCTGGCTGTACCAGCAGCCTACGAGGAGTCTGAGCTCTGCAACATCTGTTGTCTGAGAAAGAGAATGAGTTTAGGTCTCCTGAGCAGAGCGTAGCTCTGAAGCATCACTGCACCCAGGGTTGTGCAGAAGTTGTATTTGTACCTGGTGCTCTTTTGTTGCCTTAAGAATTCAAGGCATTTGAGAGTAGCAGTTTTAAAATATTCATTTTTTAAAAAACAAGCTAAGTTTGGGAAAATAATCTGAGAATGTGAAACAGAAATATTACCAAGCTATACATTTTTAATTACAGGAGGTGGTGGGAAGGAATTTTTTGATTACTTAAATGGAGCAAGGAATTGTCCTCCAATGACAATAAGCTACTAATACAGTAATGCCAGTATGAAACAATATCTGGAATCTGAATATTGGTTAAGTAAAGAGGTATAATATAAAGCAAAATTGTTAAAGTTCCCCCATCTTGTTCCTACTAATTCTACTCAAGCTCCATAAATACAGGTTAACTTTTAACAGGTTAACTCTCCTTCACATTCCACCTAGCTGCTGTTTCATTCCTTTCTACCACACTTTCTGGTTGGTACAGCATCCAGGTTACAGCCTTGTGTGCTGGCTGTTTTGTTAAAAAAGCTGTAGTGCAAACTACTAAATCCATGAAGTTTATGTTCAACAGTAAAAACGTCCTTGCTGTGAATGTCATTCTACTAATCCAAGACTGTCAGAGGAAAATATATGGCCTATTTTAGCATTTTCAGACTTTATACCTGCAATAACAACTAGTTTGCTTCACAAAAAAAAAAAGTGATACATTTACACCTCCCCACATTTCATTTGCTACCACTAAGTATTTCCCGATTTACACATTCATGTAGCTTAGCCAATAAAGTTTACAAGACAACCTGAAAAAATTCCACTATGTAGGTGGTCACTACAACACTGGAAACCCACAGATCAGCTAAGTAATATTGTAAAATGACTGTGTTAATGTCAAATACAGGACAGAGCTGTGAGTTCAGACAAGAATCAAGAACCACCTTAGTGAGCTCCCAGCAAAATGCAGCCATTTTTTAAATTTTATTTTTATTTTGGGCCAAATAAATACAACAAAGTGGCCTTGTTTGAGCACTGGACTACTGTCATACCCAGTTATCTGAAAACAAGAACATTGGGATATTTTAAAACAGATATACTTATCACTTTCAGATTTTCAAGTTAGTCTGGGTAAACCGAGTTCAACATTTTGTTCAGGAAACCTACTTTTTCACCCTTGATATTTTGATTTAATGAAATGTATAAAATATCATTAATATGGGGAAAACTTTTGAAATCTGGCTAGGTTATTTTTAAAACAGTTATTCTCTGCAAGACTAACAAAAGCAGAATATACAGATACTTCTTCCTTGAACTGCTTCTTTAATCTTCTGCATTTCAAAACTATAATACAGCTTCAAAATTGCAGAGAAAAAAAATCTCTTTTCACAGGTCAAAACAAATAAGTCACAGCACATGATGGTGACAGGATCTTCTTGCCCAAGAAGACAACATAAACCCTCTCTCATAGGCCTGATACCACCTGACAAGCAGCCAGTTCACTGCAATATTCCCAGTATATTTGTATGGCACACAGGTCATCCACAAATTTCTTTTTCTCGTTCCTTCACAGAAGTCTAGATAATGTATTTTTAGCAAAAAATAGACTGCAAAGAATAGTCAGGTCAGTCAATCTGATTCATAAACATGAAAGTCTCTCCTGGGACATATTATCCATCAATGCCTTATTTGGGAGGATGGCTTTGATGTTTTCCCTTTCACTCCTTTTCCATGCTGCAAACAACAGGCATGTCCTATGGTTCAGATCAGACATATTTAGCTCTAAATTGCTTCTACATTTTTGTCCACAGCATTCCCACATGACTGGATGAATGACTGGCTGTTCTTTAGTCTGATAAACTATCCTTTCTTAGGTATATCAGAGCAGAAACATGCCCAGGAGCATTATTTCCACACATACATCTCCATTTATCCCCAGCACGTTCTGTTCTCCCCCTGGTGCTGCCGTCATGCCTCATTATTGTGATTCATTAAATATGGAGGCAAGTGTTACACTGACAATGACTCAGCAGCAACAGGGAGATTATTCACTTTTCTGCATGTCAACAAGACAGGTGACTGTGGAATAACAGCAGAGAGAAAGAGATGATTTGTGTCACTAGGACAAGGAGAGGTGCAAGTACAAATCATAGTGAAGTATTTCTGTTACACATTTGCAATCACTTTTTATGTTTTACTGTGACAAAACAGCTGTATGTTGAGGCTGTCTCTGTGAGTGTGTGTGTGTGTGTGTGTGTGTGTGTGTGTGTGTGTGTGTGTGTGTGTACAAACACATGTGTGGAGGGGTGGGGGGTAAACAACAAGGGGTGTTCACTTCATCATGGAAAGCACAGACACTGCCAGTGCCAAAGTCAGGCCACCGAGTCAACTTTACGAGAACAAAATCTTCTGTGCATGAGACTAGAAAAAGTCTGACAGGGACAGTGAGAAAAATGATCTTCTCATCTAGTAATCTACTACCAGTTTCCCATGTGGCTCTGAGCATCTCTTGCTGTCTCATTTTGTAACTTGTTTTATCAGCTCTTCAGGGGAGCACTTTCCCTTTCTATTTGTTTATACACTGAACAGTCTAAGTGGGGCCCTGCCCTTGGTTTCAGCCTTTAAGTTCTGCCATGGAACAAAACCCTGTAATAAATGTTATTTACTGGCCTCTCCATTAAGATGAGTTTTGAGAAATCCATTTGATGCGATTGTTTCACAATTACTTCACAATAAAAACACAAGGCTTTTAGAGAAGGGACTATACAAAAGCACTCATCTGTATTTATTTTAAAACTAAAGACACTTTGACTGCTTTCACACAATTTTCTACACTGTTCTCACTAATTAATGCTTTCAGTACAGATAACAGCTACAATTAAAAGTTGTTTTAATACCTAAAGTCAAAACACCTATCTAGAATTGTACTGAGAACTCCTAAAATAAATGTGAAAAAAAACCCCCACACCTCAGCAGTAAAATCATCTTATTTGTTTGGCTTTATGAGGTAAAAGGGAAGGGAAGTAAAAACAGAGTGTTTGTTTCCTTTCTGGAAGTAACAAAAATATATTAAAGTAGAGTAGGGATCAGACTCCAACGTTGGCTACAGTGAAGGCACTGGTACATAAATCATCACTCCACTAATGCATTCTGGCAGATGATTATTTCACATGTATGGCAGAATGTGTCAGACACTTTGATTTAGAGTCTTCTCTTAGCGACTCCATTTTCACGGAAGTGCATAAGGGTTTTATTTTCTCTCCCAGAACTGCTATTAAATCCACTTTGAGAAATATGACCTACATGAGAATTAAAGATCCCGATACATGAAAGCAACCTGATTCAGAAAAATCATCTAAGGTCACACTTGTATCCTCCTGAAGATGGTGGAATTTGGGATGACAAAATATCACCTGCATAGTAGTGAGTCAGGATTTGAAGTATCTTTGTTGGAGATTTCTGGCCCAGGACAGTCTGGCAAACTCTCTGTACGCAACGGAAAACATGTAACGTAAGAGAGCAAAACCAACTAAATGTTAATGTCCATTAGCTTCCACACTGACACAGCTGCCTACATACATGAACAATGGATTAAATACGCAATGTTAATTTGACCTTGTGATCTCCTGCTTGAGATTAACACCTACTGCATAGTGCATTTAAAAGACCTTTCAGATCATACTGATATTTCTGATGAGGTGGTGTCTTTGAAATTAGGCCTATAGTAATAATTAACAATATATATGGGAAAGGTGACATAATTGTAGGTCACTGAAGGAACTCATCATGACAGCTTTTCTTTCTGTTTTGGATTGTTTGAGAGGCTGCAGTGTCAGCAGGGACAGAAACTGGTGCATTTTGGGCCTGCAGCAATGTTCTAAATGACTGACTCCACCCAAGCACTATCAGTGAGATGCAGATCAAGCAAATCCTACATACCAGGTATCAATTAACAGAGCTCTTTGAACCAAAAAGGTACAGTCAAGAACATTTTGCTAAACCTGCTCCTTAACTTTCTTGCTGAGATATCCTAGTGTGTACATTTCTATTGTAGTTTACCACTTCTAATATTGGAAGTAGCAGGTTTTGATAAAAGGAATAAAATACCCTGTAAGTAAATCTAGCTAACTGAGAAAACATTTGGATTGGCAATGAATGTTATTTACATTTGCTGTGCAATCTGAATTGCAGTATTCAATCTAACTCTGAAGGATCTGCATTGCTTTCATGGCATTTATGACTTGAGCTGAGCATGCAACTCCTACTCACTGCAGATCCATCATCTGACCAAGAGTCAAACTCCAGGAGCCAAAGTTGTCTAAATATACAAATAACAGTCATTCTAGATTTTCTAATATTTCCATTTTCATAGTTAATCCACACAAGGAAAATCAGGAAAGATTAAATAGACTTTACAAAGCATGCTCATTGGCATTTTATATAATTATTACATTTTAATTAGGTTACAAAAGTGCTGTCAATGGGAAGGCCTTCATTTACTCCCTGACTGGCAGCTAGAGCTAGACAGCTTGTTTCCCTCAGCTCCAGCATAGTCAATGGTAGTTTTTTCTCTTCAGAAGCTACATAAAGGATGTAAGATCAAAAAGCTCGGCTCGCAATTTAATGACTAGTTTTGTTTCTTAAAGAAAATGATACAACAGATTCCTCTTCCCCAATGAAGAAAATATTTACAAACACTACATGTTTGCTTCTAGTTTGGACTAAGACTGCTTTTAGAGCACTCTACTTTAATGCCTGGGATAGGAACAAGTCTACTTGAAAGCTTTTGACTTACTCTATGAGGAGGTGTAAGGCAGAAGGATGCAATGATCTCTGATCTTGAAATCTGTGTGTGTGTGAGGTGTTCTGAGGAAGGAGAAGTTATTCCTTGCATTGTGATTAGATTGCCAGATGCGAGTACAATTTGCTTTCAATAAAAGGTCTTAAAAACTTACTACTTCTATTTATAGTCCATATGTCTATTCATGCCTTGTCCAGGAACTTCAGACACATCAGCCAAAATTTTCAGAATTACTTGGTTACAATTCTTTTGGTCTTCAAACTTACTCCCTTTGCATCTGTCTTTCAGATCTCCCAGATTGTTTCCTTTTTTTCATTGACATGCATCTGGAGGTTTTTGCAAGCCAAGTGCACATTCTGTATCCTATAACATTAGAAGCTGAGAATCTCCATCTTGCTCTAGTTTCTAATTCCCACTCCCACTTTCCTCTTTTCACATTTTGTAACCAATTACAATAATCATAATTACCATAGCCTATCTTGCATAACATCAATTTACATTCTGTGTAAAAGCGACCATACAAAAGATGTAAATGTCCTGAAAGCAGATCAAAGCTCATTCTTCCATTGCAGAATGTTTAAAATTAATCAAGAAAAATGACTTACAAATTGTACTGCAGGGCTGAATCAAACTCAGAAAAGAAATTTTGGATTGAGGCTGGCCATCTGTTCTTAAGGCATTGAGGAAAAAAATGCCAGGTGACATAAGGACAGCATTTTCAGCCTGAATTAACTTCCTTGCACTCCTGCAGCATTAAGGCTCTAAGACAAGGTGTCCAAGCTTACTGGGGATATTTTGTAGCACTTCTAGATTCATAGTGAATATGCTTGTTTGTAATTAGCAGTTAAAAGTATTAGCTCCAGAGAAATTCAGTTTGAAAAACAGAGCAAACAACAGGGACAATTTAATTGCTGTGACTTACATAAATTGTGTAAAGTGAGGGGATACGTAAAATATAGGTTATTCTCATTTCAACTCCCTCACAACTTTTAAAGCTGGAAGTCAGTATCTAAGGAACTGCTTCTTATCTGAAAACACCAGGAGATTTTGGTCAGATGCACTGTACTTAGCTCATGAATACTGATGCAAAAGTCTGTGACATGTCTGACTTTTGCCTGTTATTTTCTGTTATATAAAAATGTGGTCCCTTGCAGTCAGACTTGTTAGATTCAATACCTTGATGTTTAGTTGGTAACATTTTTAGAGTAAGTTTTTAATGGGTTTTCCATAATAAGGGCTGTGCTGATATCCTGGTTCCTTTGATGGCCAGAAGCAATGTCCAGGACAGCATGCAGGAGCAGAGGTGATTCCTCCCCTTAGAAGTCAGAGGCTGCCCAAGACACACATGGCTTCTCTGTATCATGTCATCCTTAGTGGATGAGCTTGTCCAGCCTCATTTTGAATATATGTAAACTTTTAACATTCAAAACAACCTTTGGTAGTGAGTTCTACAAACACTCTACCTGCTTTGCTAAAAATTACCTACTTTTGTTTAAATTTGTCTGCCATGTAGTGATTTAAACCCAGCCAGCAACTAATCTCCAGTCACTCCCCCCAGCAGGATGGCAGGGGAGAACTGGAAGGGGAAATGGTTTCTCACACCTGTGTTCAGTTGGGGAATTTCTCCATTTCCAAGGATGAAGACTCAAGTACCTCTCTGGGCACCACACAATATAATGTTTACTTCTGAACTGTAGAACTGGCTGCCAGTACAGCAGAGGACATTAAAAATCCAAAACACATTGTGCAGTAGAATCCTTGCAGCTTTTGAATATCTTAATCTTATATTGTTTTAGTTTAGATCACTTCAAAAGTCCCATTTTTAAAATGCATCTTTGAAGATCTCTTTGAATTTTGTGGTGAGAGTTTGGAATAACACATTGATTTGAATTTCTTCAAGGAATTTTGATTTGGGGTTTCTTGATTTTCTTTAAAATAAATACAGTTAGAGTCTGTGCTGAATTAAGTCCAAGCTGTGACTATTTATTAGAGTACTCTTAATGAATAATCCATTGAGTTACCTTTTCTTTCCAGATAATTGGCTCATTAATTTTATCAGATACCAAGGTTACAGGAAGTGAGCATGAGCAAAACAAAAAAGAGCTTACTAATGCATTCCTAGAAATGGAGAGGCAAAGTTCAATGGCTTGTGCAAATAATCTTTTCAATGCTACTTTTAAATAATTCCCTCAAAGTAATTCTCCTCCTCACTGTATTTACTTTCTGATTTTGCTGGCTGGTAAGTTTGTACAATTATCCTACTTTTACTGTGTGATAGTGCATGTCTGGAAAGTGTACTCTATATCTGCAAATAGTCACACTCCATTTGGCAGCTAAATGGGCAAAAGAAAGATGTGCTTTGTGGTCTGTGTCCAATTGACACAGTTTGAAAATTAAAACATATTATTTATGAGCAACTACTCAACAATTCTACTTCCAGGATAAGAATTATTGCCACGCTCTGGCCAGAGTCCTGCAAATGCTAATTCAGATGCATATGGGCAGATAGTTGTTTCAGGTTCATTTGAGCAGTTTACTATTTAAGAGAAGAAAGTTGTTGGGAGCTCTGCATCCTTGGAGTACATTTACATGAGCTGCAAACACCAGTGACTACATGCTATCTCTGTAAAGCTCTAAGGGATTTCACCTCAGCTGTGAAGCACTGCCAGAGAGACTTCAAGAGATTATTTCTACATTTGGGAGTTTTACTGTCTTCTTTCTCCTCAGTCCCTGTTCCCCCTGTGACCTGTGAGGAAAGTACCAGTGCAGAGAATATAAAGGATTACTGATTCAAGAGAGACTGTCGGCACCCTCACAGCATGTCACACACAGAGCCTGGGCTGGAGGGGCTTGGGGCCAGCTCACAGCTTCTGCTGTTGGGCCCCCACCTGAGCTCCAGAACCTGCAGTAACAAAGCCATGTGAGTGCCCAGCTCTGGGCCTCCAAGGTCTGGATCCTGACCCCTGCTCCTGGCTGATATACCAGACTGTGCCCATCCCAGGGAGGTGCCTGATGCCTTAGGCTCAGGTTGCCCCAGCTGCTCCCCAGCCTGTCCTATACTGGTAGGGTGGGACAGGCTCTGGCTGACAGGTCCTACCCTACATAAGTTCTACTTAAGCAGTGCACCTCTCCTGCCAGTAACAATATTTTATAACACAAACTCTTTATTGAAATCCAGCATCAGAACCAAACTGAGATATGGCTGTAGAACAAAGCTGTATTTGTTTATATGATGTTGAATTTCAGCTCTCAAATATATTTTTAAATGGTGATGCTCATAACTAACATATTTCTGCTAGGTTGGCCTATTAGTCAGTTTTCATGTCCCTAGTATGAGTAGAGAACACCCACATCTACATTTAAAATACACTTGATAAATACAATATCAGAAGGAATGAGGAAGTGACTCGGTAGCACTTGCCCTTTTACTCATAGTCAGGATGGGAAATGGGGTGGGATGACTGAGTGGGTTAAACCATTTATCCATCTGTCTGTATTTTGCAGAACTTACAGTGTAATACAGCAATTCCATCTCTCTGCCATCTTTACTCTAGCTAGATGTTATCTTGTCCTTTTATAAGTCCAACTCTTGGAAGCCCCAGGCATTCATTTTACTCTTCAAAATAAAGGTCTGGTTTCAGAATTCATTACTGTCATGGAGACAATCATATAACTATTTAACTTGTATAACAGAGACCAGGAAGGGTTAAGATCTTACAAGAGCAAAGAGTCCGATGTCATGCCAGATAGAAATATGGACCCTTGTGAGGCTTTAATATGCTAAACTCTCCAGACCCCAGGAGGGATTTTTTTTCCAGTAATTACATATTAAATCCTGTGAATTTAATCTACATTTCTCTACTAAACTTATAAAGACATCCACAAGTTTGCTTCTGTGTGTGGTTAAAAGTTGTGTCTTTTTTGGTAGGCCTGAGCAGCTTGACACTTGCTTCAATCATTCAAGATCTTTAAACTGGATGCTTACCTGTTTACTAAGCAGATCAATATATGATAGGTCCTCAAAGTTAACTTAATGTGTTAACTGTATTCATTTTTACACAAAACCACTTGTGTTCGAATTATGATCATATGGATAATATTTGCTACCCATCTCTTAAAACCACCAGAGTTAAAGGTTTAAAAACAGGTTCCCTCTCCTTTCAACAATTCCCATTGTCATGCAAGGATCCTATTTTAAGGAAGAGCTTTCAACCATGTGGCAAGGTTGGGCTTATGATAAAAAAATCCAATACCTCTTAGTTCAGGGAAAGCAGACATCTGCTTTTTCATACAGCCTCTTATGAGCAGGGAACTGACAGAGTCCTAGTCTCCAAGAGTCAATTAAAACAAATACACATAAGTTTATTGAAAATTTGTTCTTGAGTGCCTAAAACCCTAACCTAGTGGATCCATTATGTTAGCTTCCAGGTTTTATGCTTTAAATCCTTTAAACTTGAAATAAAACCTCTTCCTCCATCTCTTGAAAAGCAGTGATATTGGCTCCTGGGAATCAGGGAGCAGTTGCAGTTGTGGTTCAGATCTAGTACAGGAATCTCCCTGTAATCCTCACTTAGCTGCCACACCACCACAAAGGGACTCAGCACCATCCTTCTCAGATTTTCCTATTAGCTATTTCAGGCTTCATGTTACTTACTAAAGCAATTATATTGAATTCTATTTTGTGGTACTTAATTCCCTCCAGGCAATGATTAAGGAACATTAGGTATTTAACTCTGAGTTATGAATCAAAGCCAACTTGAAAGGTTGGTTGTAGTTTGTATCTTGTTGGCAGGATTCGTGGAGGTCACAAATTCTCAGCAGCTCAACCCTTCTGCAAATGCTGGAAGTTGTAAAAAGTAAGTATACTCTTAGAAATGTAGGAAATGTTATTTTTGAAGTTCCTTTGCCTCCAGAAAGGGAAATCAGCTTATTTGGAAATGAAACTATATTTAAAAGCAAAGAAACAAAAAATACCCCTCCAGCACACAGAAATTCTGCTTCCCACCTAGTCCTACAGATATTGCTGAAGACTAGTTGCCTATACTCTGGTGTTCAGCAAGTACCCTGGTTTTCAATTCTTTGCATGATTTACTCTTGCTTAATGTGGGGTCTACTATTCCAGTTAAAAAAACCTTAAGAGTTCACAGACAAGAAAATAGAAACACACTGGTAGAAAACTTCTATGTTATGATTCAGCAAATAAATCTGTCACAATTCCCCATAGACTCGAGGGTCTTAGCAGATAATTGGTTCTTAACTGGAAGAAACATTCCTGTTAGGCAGAGCCAAACTATTTTAATACCCAATTTACTTCACTTTTTTTTTTTTTGGTGGCAAAAGTTGCATGAGGGACAGGCCTATTGGTAGACATTAACATTTTCCTTGAGGGGCAACAGGCATTCACAAGGGAAAACTGGTAGAATGGTGCATGCATAAAAAATAAGAGTTATATCACTTAGATAAAACTATGTCTGGTAGCTTTTAAATTAAACCCTGGCTTCCCTGAAGTTCATTGCATACTTGAGTTGATTTCCTCTGGGATAAGTTTTCTATTTAATTTCTCTTCACTTAAATTTGATGTAGTTGGACTATGTTAATAAATTAATGAGTAGGATATTCACAAATGTAAGTGACCAGCATATTTGTTTGAAAGAGAGAAATCTCTTGAAATTATCATTATTTTCTTAGCAAACAGTAAAAGCTTCATTAATATCATATATCATTTATACTCATTTATCCACAGACCATCAAATTTTCTTAAAGATTATTCCTGATCTCTTTGTATTGAATGCTATGTTAAACATTTGCAAACCTGAATTTACTCCTTGATCTTTTTTGGGTTTTATTCTACCACTGCTTCCCTGAATTAAAGCATTAAAGACAGATTGGTAGTGTGAGCATAGTACAAAAACCCAGCTAGAAGGACAATTAAATTCATGTTGAAACTATTAAAGTCAACACAAAGTGAGTTTATTTTCCTTAATTAAATGAATCATTGACTATTGAACAGACATTTTCAGAACATAACATTCTTATGAAGCAATATTGTGCTAGAAAGAAAATACTGTGTAAAGAAAACAAAACTGGTTTTTAATCTACCCAAAGAAAATGCCTACAGAAAGGTACAGAAGTTTCTGTTCAATCACTGGAAAGACAAACTCACTGAGGATGATTGTTCAGGGTCTTTTTAAGTTACTATAAGAAACTTATAGACTAGTTTTCACCTTTCTTATAAGAATATACATTAATTTCTAAGGATTAAAAAAAATCATGTTAGAATCAGAATAGGCTAAATATTATTTACTCTTATCACTAATCCTATTAACTAATACTATTAATAAAAGGAGAACCACTCACATTAGCTTATCACAGTTAAGCCAGAATTTTTAACACCATCTAAGGACCATCTCTAGCCACATAGCACACACACCTGCCCTACTCCTTATCCCAGATAAGGCATTTGTTTGAAAGAAGGGAAGATCTGTCCTCAGAAGTCAGCTGGAAAGGTCTTCCTCCTTCCCCTACGAGCTTCAGAGAACTTTGCACAGCTCCCCACGTTTCTGGGGGCTGAAGATTGCCAAATATTATTTATAGTGCTCTCACTGCACTGTCTTCACCTGAAAACAGAAACTGGCAGGTTGGGGAGGCCGGGCAAGGCTCACTAGATGGTGCTAGGCACAGGCCAGTCAGGGCAGCCAGCCACTGGTGGGCCTGTGTCCATAGAAAGCATGGAAGCATCTCTGCCTGTCCGTGCTGCAGCAGCAGGCATTGCAACGGTGGGCAGAAGAGCTTTGGGAAAATGACTCATGTATCTAAAAGAGCAGCAGTGGTGTGCCTTTTTCAGATCATCCCAGTCTGATGCAGAGCAGGTTTTGCATCCAATCATGAATAGCTTGTCACAATTGCATCAATATTCCCCTTTTGATTTTACTGTCATACTGTCTTGTGCTGTTCCGATCCATTTTTCTTCACGTCTACATTAATTACCTTGTTATTGTTTATTCCCAGTTCTTCTCCAAGTGACAAAAGCATCATACTGCCAACAGGTTGTCTCCCCTAGGTTTTGTTCCTTTGTGTATTTTTCCCCCTGCCAGCTTTCCTCAGGGGGTGTGTCTCCAGTTTCTCACTTCCACCCCATGGGTGTGTGCAGCCCCGCCACCTGCAGACCCTGGCTGTGCTGAACTGCAGGCTGCACTGCACACCTGGGCCAGGGAAGGTGAAATGCTTCACACCACAGCCCCTCAGAGGGCCCCTGCCCTACCATGGGCTGCCCATGGACCCTCAGGGGTATCTCCCCCAGCAGCTGCTGCATCTCCAGCTGCCCCAGAGCAGGACCTCAGCTTGCTCCTCCAACCCACCAGTGCTTACAGTCAGTTTCATGGAGGTTTCAGAGTTGCTGTGCCATGCCCCCAGGCCTCCCACAGTGCCAGTGTCCCATCCCTCCACACAATTGTTTATTTTCACTAAAATTTTGGACATGGACATTAAAACAGTATGAATGCAGGCAAAACCTGAAAGAAATTCCATGTCACCAGCACCTCACACTAAACTTCACAAGTCCGTGTCAAGCACAGTGCAAACATTAGGTTTCCATTTACAAAACAGAAAAAGATCAGGTATATTTGTAAACAGATGTGTATTTCTGTCTCTTACATGACTAAAACAGCCATACAGCTCCCTGCTGCAGGATAACATTTAACCACTGCACAGATCTTTAATTCTGGCTTTTAGGACACTTACTCCATGCTGAAGGTCAGCTGATGGGGACAGGCAGTTAGACACTGAGCATGGGCATTGCTACAGGGAATCAGATGTATAATTGGCAGCGTTTTGGTTGTTTCCAAGCATGACTGATAGTATACAGTCCCTGTACAACATTAGGATTGCATTCCTACAGGACCACACTCCCCTATTTCCATTCTCAATGTACATACATGTTTCTGGATAACTTAGGATCCATTTTATATGTGTTGGCCAAGCTTGACAGCTTCCTGTGCTTCTGACTGCATCTCCCTGGGGTTTGCAAACCACAGTGCTGCTCTGAGCTGAGTAACAATTATATTTTTCCCTTGCTTAATGCATATTAAGTTTGTCAGAAATATTCCTTCATTCTCCACCACAGCTGGGTCTGTCATAAGGCAATAAATAATTGAAAATTTGAAATTTCCCAAACTTTTTAAACACAATCTGACATCACAGAAGCACAGAGTTAAGGCTAGAAAAAAACCTCTGCCATCAACAAGAATAGCCTATGACTATCACCACCACATTCTCTAGACCATGGCACTAAGTGAACAATCCAGTCTTTCCTTAAACACCTACAGGAACGGTGACTCCACCACATCTCATATTGCTTCTATATTGGTCTCCTCACATTAACACACATAAACTAATGAAATTAAAGGGCAAAAATAAAACCTGTATCATGTATTCAACTAGAGACTAATCTTACAATAGAATCAGTATCATTCCCTAAGAGACAATGCTGCTCTGCTCATTTGCAGTAGCTGGGGATTTTAACCTTTACACCTGTAACCACTTGATTTACTGCTGTAGCCCATGAAAGAGCAGTAGTATAGCTTTATACCTTGTAGATGTGTATTAGATCTTTGTATTTCTTTCAGCTAAAGCATGAACTTACAGTTTGGACTTAGAAGATTTTTTTAAACAACAAACAAACAGCAACAAAACTCAAACAAAAAACCTAATGTTGCTAATCACATGAAGATCAGACTATGCTGGAGATTTCAAACAAGGTTTCAAACAAGATTTCTGCAAGGTACCTAGAAATGACTAACCATAAACAACAGTAATATGGAACTTACAATAATAAGAAACACAGATCAGGAAAAGTGGGCAACGTGTAATCTGTCTTCTAGTTACTTTTGGTAGACTGAAACACATGGTCTCATCTGAGACTTCATAGCTGATGGCTCTGAGAAATTATTATTCTTTTTACCCATAAAAGGAACAAAACAAATGAGAAAGGTATATTGGTTCACACTTTGGCTGAGAAGGCCAGTGAAATTGTTTGAATTATAAATGAAAGATTCTTTACAATGAAAAGGGTCAAAACTTTGGAACAGGTTTTCTAGTGAGGTTATGGGATATACATTGATGGTATCTGGAAGACAGGTACACCTGCACTCCTGATCCTTCAACCAGTCACCCCTGTACCCTGCAGTCCTTTTTAATTGCTTTTGGACTTCATTCTGCAACCTCATCACTGCCACCCTGCATAACCATTAGCAGGCAATCACTGGAAGCCCTTACCAGGCCAGGAGTCTCCTGGTGATGTCTCTAACCTGGGACTCAGGAAAGCAACCGACTTTCCTATGGATTGGATTCAGTCAATATGAGAGACCTTCTGTTCTCCTCAAAGGGAATCACCTGTGATAATGACTCTTCCTTTTTTCTCAACACAACCAGCCCTAATGCGTGGGACTGTCTGACTGCCCCTAGGGAACCCTCTGGGTGGACGTTCAGCTACATCCTCATTTGCCTGGCCCTCAAATTACACAAATCTGTTGTGTAAAGGAACTGGAAAGGTGATGGAAGCCGGGAGGGGATTCACATGCTTCTCCTTGCAGGGACCTGTTTCCATTCCCACCGTCTCCGAGGTCCCTTCCTTCTGCCTGGTGGCAGGAGGGACGGGACCCTCTTTCTCGTCAGCTGCTGCCTTGGCCTCAGGCTGTGGCCCCACCGAACCAACCCCCTCTCACACTCCCTGATGCTCCTTCACCTTTCCAGTTCCTCTCTCTGCCCTGCCCCAGGCTGAGCAGCTCGCTCACCGGCACGCAGGGCTCTCTGCTCCCTTTGGGACCAGCGCCGGGCTCAGGTGTCGTCTGCAGCCGAGACCAGGAGACAGCACCTTCGTATGGGGGCTCCCTCTGCGTCACAATATTCCTTCTGGTAATGGCCTTCTTGGCTGAGCCCTCCCGAGGGGACACGCTCACAGGTACCACCTCCATGCCTAGGTGATCCTGCTCTGGCAGGGGCGTTGGGTAGATGATCTTCTAGGTCCCTTCCAACCCCTAACGTTCTGTGATTCATAACAAGACTGGTTTCTGTTCTCAGGCAGGTCCACACCGGCGGGGCAAGTCCGTGCCGCGCAGCCACCAAGCGCACTACAGTGTAACAGGGGAGCCGCTGCCCTCGCACCGAGCCCTCGCTCCTGGTTGCGCCACTTTTAATTTCCCGCCGTTGCCCCGGCAACGCCCCGGGCCCAGCGGCCTCGCGGCCCTGCTGGGAGGAGCTGCCCCCCCCCTTGTCAGGTGGCTCGTACCGCCCACGGGCTGCCCCAGCGCCGGCAGACCCCTGACCGCCTCAAACTGCCGCTGCTTCGTTCTTGCCCCGAGAGCCCCGCAGAAGGGAGCTCTCCTTTGAAGGGATTGACCCGGGTCCCTTTAAAAAAAATGATTTTTTTTAATCCGTTCCCTCTACTCCTATCACTATCCAACAGCCTAAAAAGTCCCTCCCCAGCTTTCTTGTAGGCCCCTCTAAAATACTGGAAGACACAATAAGGCCTCCCCAGAGCCTTCTCCAGACTGAACAACCCCATTTCTCAGCCTGTCCTCACAGGAGAGGTGCTCCAACACTCTGATCATACTCATGACCCTTGTCTGTGCATGTTCCTGCACATCCAGATCTTTCCTGTATTGGGTGGGGGCTCCAGAACTGGACACAGTGCTCCAGGTGGGGTCTCTTGAGAGTGGAGTAGAGGGGGAGAATCACCTCCCAGCCACACTGGTCTTGATGCAGCCCAGGATACGACTGGCTGTCTGGGCTGCAAGAGCATACTGATGGCTCATGTTGAGCTTCTCATCCAGCAGGTACCCCCAAGTCCTTTTCTTCAGGGCTGCTCTCAAGCCAGTTACTGCCCAGCCTATATCAGTGCTTGGGATTGCCCCAACCCAGCTGGAGGACCTTGCATTTGGCCTTGCTGAACTTCATGAGGCTGGTATGGGCGCACGTCTCCAGCCTGTTGAGGTCCTAATGGATGGCATCCCTTCCCTCCAGCGTGTCAGCCACCCCACACAGCTTGGTGTCATCAGCAGACTTGCTGAGGGTGCACTTGATGCCACTGTCCATGTCGCTAATGAAGATGTTAAGCAAGACTGGTCCCAGTACTGATCCTTGGCCCACACCTTCCCCAATCTTTTTCTTGCCATCACTGTGGTTATTTGGGGTTGGTTTTTTTAGAGTAAAGAGGCTTTCTCTACACTGTCCTGTTACATCTGTTCAGTCTCTGAAGGAAGATACTTTACAATCCATGATTAACTAACCCATAGCCCTTCTTTTTATGGGAGTATTTGGTGTTGCCCCCTGTTGCTCATTTACAGATTGTAAAATGATTGTAAAACAAGATGTTTCTTGGCCTCCCTCCCATAGGCAACATTATGTAGGTGGTCCCAAGGCTGCAGGTCTTTTCTGTCCTTTTATTCCCAGTCTTTGTACCTTCAGTATATTTAATAAAAAAAAAAAAAAAAAATCTGTAAAAATACAAACAAGAAAATAGAGACAGGGCAGTTCCTGAGGGCTGGTGTGGGGAGTCAGGCAGTTGTGTAGGGCAGAGGACTGGAATGTGGAGTGGTCACTAGGAAGCTCCTATTGAAGAAAAAAAAAAAATCTTTCTGATTTGGTAAGCCCTTAGAAGGCTACTATAAGCCATTGTATCTTTGCCACCTGTGGTGTGGCGTAGATATGTCTCTCCCCTGCTCTGTTAAAAAACAAACAAACAAACTGTATTTTTCTCTTTCTCCTGTGTTTGAATGTATAAAAACAGAATGTAAAGCGCCCTGATCTGCATAGTACTTTCCTTTAGTGGCAGACTCACAGTCTCAAGAGATATTATCCAGATGCATGACTTCCTCTAATTGCTGATAAAGTCTTTGATGTCACTTATTACTTGGAACTAATCCTGAGATCAATATATGTTAAAGTATGCAAGGTGCATTCTACCCCACACGGCAGATAAATAAATAAAGAAACAAATGTCACCATACTTCTAGGCTTTTTATTTTTTAGATTTTGTATCCAAGTCTTTCTTCTAACTTGCATATCTATTCCTTAGTGATTGCACTGGTATCATGACTGTGAGAGTCTCTCAACAGACAGTAAGAGTTACTTAATGCTGAAGTGGCTTTACTAAACTGTACTACTAAATGTACATTCCTATAATCTCCCCGTCTCCCATTTCCCTTCTTTATGAAAACACACCACAGGAAAAAAAAAAAAAAGTTAAAAAAAAGACATAGACAATATAGTTCATGGTTTATCCACTCAAAATAGAGACTAGATTTAGGCTGATAGAGTATGTGCAGTACTGAGGAAAAAATAGCATGAGTGATCTCCTCAGTTTCATCTCTTTAGTCTTAACTTCTTGACAACTTCCAGTAAAAAAACCAAACAAAACAAAACAAAAAAAAGTGAACATGACTGTCATGGAAAATGGAAAATGCTTCATTCTTAGGGCTAGTAGAGTCTCTGTGCATTTCATCATTAAACAAATTGTCTTTGAATTGTCTTTGGGTAAAATTACTTTGAAAAAGGATGGGTAATAAAAAATTATACTGAGTCTGCTCAGAAATTTATTGTGCACCTCCCAATGTCAGACTGATATCTGGATAGTGATAGGGTTTCTCTAATGGTATTAGAGAAACAAATCATATTAGAAATGGGATTGTAAAATCTGAGATACAGATTGAAATTAAAGGCTGTTAATGGCGTAGAGCACAGTTATTACTGGATGTAATTGCTATAATTTCTTACTAAATAGTCATTAACCAACCCGAATTACCATTGTTTTATATTTGATTCTGTTAAAACATGAAGATACCTTTATGAGATCTGGTTGTAAAAATAGTCAGAAATAGATTTTATCGGTTTTCACATCTGACAGTATATGTTAATTTCTTATGTTGTTCGCTCAGTTTAGCAGTTGTAGGTTTCAGCATGGAGAGAAGGCTTTGAATTTAAATCAAAGCAGCTAAATCTACATAATATCTATATTCTAAATAGGAGAGAGGAAAAAAAATCATTGAAAAATAGCTCCTAAACAAGTGGGATAAATCGATACACGCAGAGAGACATTAGTTGATAAAAAAAAAAAAAAGATTATCTGTGGAATGTAGGAATGCTCAGTAACTAAGTTGTAGAATCATAGAATGGTTTGGGTCGGAAGGGACCTTAAAGCACCTAGTTCCAACCCCCTGCATGGCAGAGACACCTCCAAAGGTGTCAACACTGTCAGTGCTGTAGGGATAAAGTAAAACTTGTCAAAAACTATGGGGTTTGTTTTGGTATTTTTACTTTTCAATGTAGAAAAGAAAAAAAAAAATATCTAGGTACATAAGTAGAAAGAGAATAAGAAGAGAACTATAACTTCTATACAGGAGGAAAACAAAAGAGAAAATAAAATACTTTTTTCAACTCTCCCCAAAATAATGTAAATCAATGTTCAGAGACGTAATATAGGATAACAGGAACAACAATACAGTATCAGGAGTTACTATGTAGATGTAATTCTGATGTAGGTGAAGAACTCAGACAAAAATCAGAAATAATCAGGAGGAAAGGAACTGACATATGACATTACAGTACAAGTTAAACAACATTGTGGTATCTTTTGAGTGAATACCAAGTGAAATACTGCTAAAAATAGTGATCTGTGGAAGTTAAGGCCTGAGTATTTGACCTCTAAAGCATGCAAACCTTTAGGAGTGGAAAATTAAGGATATGCATATACTCAGGATGTACAGCACTCACTAAAATGCTTTCCAAGTTTGATCATAAATAAATTGTTTACAATAAATTGTTACTGGCCTATTATTAAGGGTAGAATGGTCATTTTGAAGGAAGTAGTCATTGCTTTCTAATTTGGTGCTTGTGAGATCATAATTAGAGTCTTGTGACCTGTTTTAGGCTTCTTACTATAGGGAAAAACATCAATAAGCTTAAGCAAATCTGGCAGAAGGCCAGCAGTGTTGCCACAGGCTTGGAGCACAGGGTGCATGAGCAGAGATGGAGAGAGATGATTTATTCAGCTTTGCAAAGGAGGTGGTGTGGCGAGGTGGGGCTGTGGACAGGGATCTAAGTGCTGTCTTAAATGCCTTAAAAGTTGGTGGTTATAGGGAAAGTCATGTTCTTCTTCAAGGCACACAAGAAAAAGGCAAGAGGTAACTTTACAGCAGATAAGTGTACCAGAAAAATTAGAGGATTAATTATTTGTAATAAGGGTGATCAGAAATTTGAACAGGTTTTCTAAAAATATTTTGGCATTTCCATCTATGGAGGTGCTCAATACTCAACTGGACAAAGACAGGAGCATCCTTTGACTTTGAAGTTATCTGTGCTTTGATTTGGATCTGGTACAGATGAACTCTAAAGGTCCATTCCTCCTTAAATGAATTTGTAATTCTGTGATCTTTCTGTAATAAGGTTTTATATACTTATTAAACATGATAGATTTCATTTCAGTGGGAATATCAGATTTGATGAGAGCGACATCAGAAGCTCTCTCAGTGTGATTATTTGAATCTGGGGAGTTTATACACATGAAATTCCAGGGCAGAGTGGAAGTGTTTGTATATCTTTGCTAGTCTAGTAGCAGTAAGTGGCCCTGTAAGAATTGACTGTGGGTGGTTTAGGGAGAGTTATTTCAAACCAGGCTACTTAGATGGTGTTATCTTTGCCTTGTCAACACTGCTTTTGCTCTTTAGGAAAGATACAAGTTCCCTTTCACAGTCTCTGACTTGACCTCTGTTTTGCAGCTCTTAGAAGCATCTCATGAGTTTTAGTCTTTCTCTTTAATTGTTTTGCCCATTGTGCTGCCAGATCTATTGGCTCTTCCACAACTTGTTTTAAGTTTTAATGATGATACAGATTCCACTTTTGGGTGATTGCTTGTTTGTTTCTTCCCTCATTTGTGTAAAAAGCTACAACCTCCTTATGTTTCATTTACATGGTTGTCCTGATTTGGTATCATCTCCACGGGGTCACAAATAAATTTACAAGCTTTTTAGCCACTGATAACTTACATGTTTAATCACTGTAAACAGTTTAGCTCTGAAGAATCCTTGTCATATTACACTTGATTAGATATTTTTGTGTTTTTCCAGTATGATTAGACAACAAGCCACTTTTACCATTTACTTCTGTGTAATCAGGTAACCTGCTTCCAAGATTTTAATCAAGCAATATTTCAGATTTTCTATGCCAGTTTGCATAGTGCTGATCTATAATGTAGTAATGCCAAGTAGAGTTCTGACTCTTCAGCTTTTTTGAAACATCCTTTCAATGCTTTTAACAATATTTCACACAAACCATTAGGGAGTGAGTACCAGAAACCAAAAGCAATATGCTTAAAATCATACTTATCAAGGATTTAAACTTTTTAACAGTTAACCTGCAAGTCATGCACTGTCAACATATAGTCAACCTGTAAGTTACCACTGCTGCAGTGGGTATGTCACATCTCAGAACTGTAGGGGTTACACATTTAGCATTTGAATTATTTAATGATGTTATTTATAGAGAGTATTATGATGGGCTTGAAAAAATAAACTCCTATTACCCTGTTATTTCCAGTACTGTTTCCTATTTACTGTTTAAAACTTCTGCCTTCAGTGAACTGTACAGACAACTGCCATTTGTGCCAATTGTTAAGCTTCTGACTATAAATCAGCTTTACAGATATTCCTGCCTAAATCATAATGTTTCCTCCTCTTTCTTTCAGCCTTACAAGAAGTATTTCAGCTAATGTCCTGAGAATAGAGGCCATAATTTGACAGGGTTTGTGATAGGCACAATACAATGGGAACCTGGTTAAAGGATCAGACATACAAAGTTAGAGATATAAACATGCTGAGAGTTGCTCTCTGTGAGAAATCAGACTTGGGGTCTAGCATAGTTTGGTACTGCTGGAAATCCCTTTTGTCAATAGAATGTTTTGGGGACATTAATGCTTTTACAATTAAAATATTAAATAAAACAGTAAAATAACATCTAGAATTTCCTCCTACCTATAAACATTATTTTTTATTCTATTTTTTTACTGTTTTTTATTGATTAAATGTTGGCGGGATTAATACTTGAACTGTGGGTGCCTTCAATTTATTTGTAAGCATGTTTCAAATCTAACAAGCTGCAATTTTTATTTATAAGGCTGAATTTCTTTTCAGTGCAAGAAAAAATATTTGACAAACATTTGAGCAAAACTGGGGCATGTATCATCTGCAGTGGCATATACACTGGCACATACATAATATGCAGTGGCATATTTACCTGTTTATTTTGAGGTAAATCTAGGGTTTCTCACACAGTGCTCCACTGAACTATATGGCTTCAACCTCACAGGAGAAGAAAGTAAAGCCTGAAATTCAGTAGGAGACAGAACCACAGAAACTGAGGTGCTGGTGTCTGAAAATAATACATAATGGATTCTGTTCCTCTGGGTACAGACAAAGGCAGTAATGACATCAAATTTGGTATGAGACATTTCACTATTCCAGTGTATTCTTCAAGAAATAGATCAGTGATGTGGAGGAAAGGATGCAGTGAATAAAAGCTGTGTGTTAACAATTACCTTCTCATTTAGTGTTTTGATTTGCTTTGATTTTGTCTTTAGTGGGAGTTACACTGTTCTTCTGTGGGGGGGCCTGTTTTCCATGGTACTAAAAGAAGGATTTGGGCTGTGTGTTATTCTTTGTCACAAACCTTCAGTGTTATGAGGGAATCTGGCAGCAAATGAGAGCAGTGTAAATTAAACTGAGGTGTATTCTCTACTTCTTTTCAGCCAGCACCCTGAACTTTAGGGAAACAGATGGCTCAGGATTTCTCTGAAAGATTAAGTGTTTCATATGAACATTTTCTCAGGCTGTAATTTAACATGCTACTTAAAGCCTGCTTATTTGGGGTTTTTTTGCCTTGTTTGGTAAATATTAAAGCATAAAGGAACAAAAGACAGTATGTACTGTTCTATTAAGACATAACATTAATATTTAGATCACAAACTACTTAGCATAATTGTGACATGAAGTTTGCTTAGTTATTATGCAAGTCATTATAGTTTCTCTTAGCATACTTCATTTTTTTCATCCATCAAAAGAAATATCTGAATTTTACGATTCCTTAATTTATAACGCAACCAAATGTGTTTATATGGGCTATAAAAGCCTCAGGGGTAGCAGCAGGCTTTTGATAGATTATGTTCTCCCTGGCTACTTGCCAGCTGATCAAAGTTGCCAATTCCAGCAGTAATGTGAGCTCTCGAGTACAATGATCCTGTATTTTTCTCAGTATGAGCTCAAATACAGCTGCTGACAGAACTCGCAGAGTCTCTCTCATGTAGTGTTAACAGAGAGCAATCTTCCCTGCTGAAGAAGGGAAAAGAAGAAGGGACTGGAGACTATATTTTTCTGTGACAAAGGGAAGCAGAGTTGCATATTCACATTCCTTTTGATTAATGAGGTGCTATTTTTCTTCAATACTTTGGAAGTCTCTACTAAGATTGATTTAGTCATTTCAATTTTATTCTCCGAGTCTGCTTAATCTAAGAGGTATTTGGCTTGCTATGTTGATTTTGTTAGCATAGTTCAGTATTTAACTGCCTGAAATATGTATGCTTTAACACTTCTGAGGTTATTCCTACCGTCTGAGGTGGGAGTTTCCATAAGAACTCAGTCACAGAACTGGCTTGTAATTCACTCAGTAATGCTAGTGCCAAATTTGCCCAGCATATTGTGTCATCTTTAGTCTTTCTTTTGCTAAAATATTGAGTCCACTCTGAAGAATTTACTGCTAACCACAACCATTTACTTAGAATCCTCCTGGGAGGCTGGACTTAGCACAGAAACACTCATAAGCTAATGTTTCCCAGCTAGTGTGTTCAATTCCAGTGATAAACTTCCAGCATCATTAATTTTTCTTTTATTTTTCAAGAGTGCATGTTTCCTCCATATTGGAATATAAAAGCAGCAGGCAAAATATTTCTGTATTTCTACAGTTAAAAAAAATATAGANAGTCAACTCTACTGAATATTTTTGTATTTTCTTTATATAACTTGTTGTTTAAGGGGATAGTTCTAATAACATTTACAGTTTGATAATTAAGACCTAGCCACAGCAGATGGAAGGGACATTATTCCTTTCTCTTTACAACCCTTTTATGCAAGTGAAAATTGTTCTGTGCCTCTTCAGTCTCTCTTTTTTCATGACCTACTCCCACTGTCCAGCTTACTATTTCCTTTGTTGCTCTTCTCTGAACTCTGCTGAGCAGAGGGTACAGTGTCCTCTTGGAAGGTCTCCTGTTAAGGAGAAGCAGATAAGTTGCAAAGTGGGAGGAATACTCTACAGGTAGTTCTGATTTCTGTGGTAGTATAATGTTAGACTTAACCAGACTGTGCTGTTGACATCTGCAACCTGTGATCCATTATAACCTCAAACCTTACTCTGCTGCCTGCCTGGTCACTCTTCCCTCTATAGTTAATTAACTGAATGAACCTACTCAAATAAAGTAAATGTCTTTTTTTTTATGTAGAATTCCATAGTCATCAAGCTGTTTCCCTAACATTTCAAAGTAATAAAGTTAGACTTCAGTATTGTCCTCTGAAATAATTTTAGTGTCCTCTAGATTAAAGTCATTGAAATTGTAATAAGAAAATAATAAAAGCTAACAAGATTTTTCCATTATCCCAAGACAGGTCCCTATGCAGTATAACTTGATGTGCTTTTCATTATTTGCCAATGAATTACAGATGACTGTTCTGTAAGCATGGTTGTCTAGTTATATATCCAACCTATAGTATTTTTATTCATGGTGCTTTCTTCCCTAGTTTATGACTTTTAATGGACTCAGGATAGAGTCCTCCCATCTGCAAGGCATACTACTGTTATAGAAGAAACTTATCATTGGCCTGATATGCACCATTCTTGCTATTCCTGGTTTGTTATTTCCCAGGTGATTAAGATACTTCGATAATCACTCCATTGTTTTTCTGGTTGGCAAAAAGGATCCAACACCTAAAATCATAGAAAAGCAGGTAATAACTGGCATGATTTTGAGAAGATTTACTGAATAAATTTGACTGTAGAGATATTTAAAGGTGCTCAGGAACTTTCTCCAGACATCTAAATTTTCTAAGTAGACAGGTCAAACTTAAGGCATTGGAGTGTGAAAAAGATTTTCCTTAGAGAGTCATTAGTGTCAAAATAATGAATTTGAACCTTGATTTATTTACATTGGTACTTCAGCAGTACTTTACTGAAGTAATTGGAGAAAAGCATATTAAAAATAACATCTATGCTGTCATCAAGCACCACAAAATTCATTTTAACCTTCTACAGCTACATGCATACTCTTATTGCAAAGAACTGTAAAATAGCACAAGAAAGATCTGGGCTTTAAAAAAGTATTTACTGTTGGCACTCCTGGTTTTGCTTTTTTATGAATTTTTTCTTATTTAAAAAGCATTCTCATTTTTAATAAGTACATATTCTCCTGCTTATATACTGCTGATGGTAGTTGGCTTGTTTTGGAAAAGGTGTTGAGAGGTATTGTGAGAGTGGGGAGAAGTTTTAGGCAAAATGTTGCTTTGTCAATAATTCTGATAATCATGTTTTTCCAAATGCTCATATTCCTTCTAGATTGTGAAAACTTAATTTCCTTCTTAAATCAGAGTAGCTTTTTGTAATGATGAGACTGCTCTGGCTGTGCTTTAGATATGCTAAGCACAAACAATGCATTCAGTTTTCACTCTAAGCCATTATTGTCAAAACAGTGTAGTTTGAAAACCAATAATTAGGTGAAAATGTCTTACTATAGTAATTCCTTCAGGCATCAGTGCTCTGCCTTCATCCATTTGGAAAACTGATGTATCATCACCTTGGCAAAGCTGTCAGATGCTGTGGTCCCAAAAATGAATTTTTCATTTTTCCTGTTGCTTTTGGGTTGCTTTATAAAATTTATTTAGTTTTCATTTACTTCGAATAGGTCCATTCCTTCTTCATCATATGCAGTAATCAATGTATTGACATCTTATTTTCCATAAACAAAGAAATGTGTAACAACATTATCAGTACATAAATGGTGCAAAGGTGCTTAAATTCATGCCAGCTGTACTCTTTTTGTGTTAAACTCTTGTATGACTAGGCATGTAATTTTTTTAATTCCCATGTAGAAAACTTGATGTGTTTTTAGGAGACTTCCTGACCTCCTCTTGCCCACAACTGGGAGATTTGGGTCAACAAATCTTGGCAACTGCATTCAGGTCCCAGTCCTTAGAGATCTGAACACCTTTGGATAATTGAATTCCCACCATTCATCTCCTCCAGTGGAAAGCTGTAAGCAATCAAACATTTCTGACTGAATATGAGTTGGGGAAAAAAAAAAAATCATTGTATATACACATGTTGGCATTAGTAAAAAAACACCCAGTCAGGCCTTTGCCACCTCACAACATGCTGAAGATTCTACAGTTTCAATATTATCTTACTTATTAACAAAATCTTGTGAACTAAGAAGGATCCACTGGTATGAATAAACACGTCTTTGTGTTAATATTTATGTAACTGCAGGAAAGCAGAAGTATTTGGTGCAAGTGAAAAATCTATTTCTCCTATATAAAATCATTTCAAGCTTTTTAAACAAACTGTCAAAGTGTATAGTTCTCAAGAAATGCTGAGTAACTGCATAAAGGTTGATTATTGTACAAAGTATGAATGCTAAATCTGCCACTAAAATATGATGGCATTCTTGAAAGCTGTGATATCTAATTCTAAAACACAGGGAGTTTACAAAAGAGATCTTCATACTAATTAGAACTGGTTATAACTGGCGGTTATGACCAGACTTTTAATTGGAGGTTAGAAGACTGGAAGCTGAAGTTGAAAATCTTAGGAGCATTAGGGAGGATGAAATAGAGAGAGTGCTCTAGATCTAGCCAGAGTCTGCCTTCACTGCAACAGGAATGGGAGAACCCACAGACAGCGCTCAGGACCAAGGGGCCCCTGTATCCTGCCCCATTCAGATGGGAGACAGAAGTCTAAATGAGGGGGGAGAGTGGAGGCAAGTTCATGGACTTGGCAGAGTCTGAGCACCCTCCTTTCCTGGCTCCCCTCCCCAGGTGCCACTGGGAAATAGATAAGAAGACAGTCAATCTGATTGGAATGTGGATGGTGGCCAACCTATACCAGAGGTCTTGCCACAGTCAGATAAACCCTCCAGCTGTATAAAAACCCCTTCCATAAGGAAGGAGAGAAGTGTTCTAGTGTCCCAAAGGGAACAGAGGGCCTAATATGCTGAGCCAGGCTCTTCTCAGTGTTATCCAATGATAGGGCAAGGGGCAAGGTGTGCCAGCTGGAACATGGGAGGATCCATGTAAATATAAGGAGAAACCTTTTCACAGTGAGGGTGTCAGAGCCTGGATCAGGCTGCCCAGGGAGGTTGTGGAGTCTCTGTCAACATTCAAAACCCACCTGGATGGGTTCCTGTGTGACCTGATCCAGGTGATCCTGCTCTGGCAGGAGAGTTGGACTAGATGATCTTCTGAGGTCCCTTCCAATCCCAAGCATGCTGTGATTCTGAGATAACTTATACAAAATAATATTTGCTTTGCAACTAGCCTTATTTTTAGCCAATATTTTTCCCAATTCCTGAATAAATTGCCAAACAATACTTAATTGCACATGCAACTGGAGTGGTTCCAATAGTTCCAAAGTTTAACAAACTTTCAAGAACGTGGTTTTGCACATTAAGTCAACAACTAAGTCATTAAGTGTAACATATCAGACATAATCATTCACCATCATCAAGGCTGTTTTAAATGGTAACAGCTCTGGCAATTGCCTATAGCTGTGGGGATAAGTAAGATGAAGACTGGTAGAAATACCAGCATTTTTTCTTTCTGCTCCTATGTATCTAATGTCTGGTTTGTCACATAGATTGAAATTACTGAAAATAAAATCAGAAATCAGGACACAGCTATTTATGTGCATAGTAGGAAGCAGAGCTGAAGACTGTATAGCTCATTTTGCTTTTAAGTTATGCAAGTCTCATTTTCTGGGAAGTTCTTATATTCTACTGATGGGCAATTTAGAAAATTCTTAGATCATTTTTTTTTGTCACTAATTGGGAGCCATTTAATTTATTCAGGCAGATAAGAGATGTGAGTGTGAGAATTGAATACTCTTAATACAGTCAAGAATCAAGATGAAGGAGTTGGAGAAAAAAGACATAAGTTTCCCTCTGCCAGCCTGAGAGGTCTTCAGGACTTTGGTATGTCATTTAACCTCTTTGTTTTAATTTGTTTTAAAAACATGAATAGTTATATTTTTGGAGTATAGAAGGCTTCAGAGATTCTAAATTTAGTACTACTTGTAAAGCCTTTGAGAGGCTTCATTGGTAGATGTTCTAAATTATCACTACATACTTACAAATATGTTCTCATTTTGTTAAATGTTGATATTTCCTGGCATCACTAACTCAATATTTTCAAGGGACAGATTGCTAATTAATTTTCTAATATTATGGAAGCACAATAAAATTAATAAGTACACAGTACTATTTTGCATTAATTTCTTAACTCTTAAGTTTTGCAATTCTTTATTGATAAATTTTCCACATTATATCTATTTAAAGTTTTTAAAAGATTATGTATGAAGTCCATAAAACATCATAGGGAAAATAGGTAGGGAATATCCCCTTAATTCATGGAATTATAGGAACTGGGGGTGGGTGGTATTTTCTCCTCCCTTTCATATAATCTCTTTATGTTGCTTCCAGGAAAAAACAAACAAACAAACAAAAAAGCACTATATTTGTATTATAGTCCAACCCTCAGCAGTGAAGCCTTTTTTACCATTCTGAAAAATTCCTGCAGCTTTGATTGAACAGTTCCTGTCACATGTGGTTTACTTCCATCTTGTTCTTTCTCTTTATTTATGCTTGTATCTGCTTCTCACTACGATTCATTTCTTTTGCTGTTTTCAGCTGACTGGTAGCCTCTCCTAAATAAAAGCCCCCACAGCTATTCAGTACAGGATAACTGGTACCTAAGAAAACGACAGTTTGGATTTCATACCATTCTTAACTTTCCATGTCTTCTGACTCTCATGTCATGAAAATTAGGATGTGTGTTTAAGAAGAAGCATTTGATAATTTATTGAGTTTCATTTCACTTAAATTTAGCAGTTGGTTGTGTCTGAAGGAGTTCAGAAGACTAACAAACTTTGTTCTTATTTCCAGTGTGGTCTGTATGGTGAGATCACCAGACATTGCAAATTTGATAAAATGGAAGGTAGAGTCACTGCTTTTCAATAACATGTATTTAAAATGTAGCAGCTGCCTTGAAAAGTTCAGGACTAGAAGGAAAACTATTTCATTTAGGAGTATGTGTGTGCGAGTAAAGAACAAATAGGATAATAAACTGAGGGGTCTAGGGAATATAACTGTTTGGATTCATGTTACATGGCAATACAACTTCAAGTTAAGCATAAAAATGTGGGAGAGAAAGGGAAGATTAGTGATTTGGAAAAAGAGAGGCAGCACAGCCTTCTCATAGGCAGTCTCATCAAAGGAGGTGGGAAGGTCCTCTCACCTTGAAACTTGAAGTTTGTTCCTGAAAGGCATTGCCTAAGAGTAGAGTGAAGCTAGGTAATTATCTTGGCTTCTACAACTGATACAAAACTTCAAGAAAACATAAATGACATCTAAAATAGGATGTTGGATACTAGGATTAAATGACAGGATGTATTTTCTTCTTTTATCCTTTACTTTTGCAACACCCTGACCGTTTTTTTAATCAAGGAATTGACACAACTGTGCTAAAATAAAATGTCTCATGCACTTTAAGTTTGTCTGGTATTTAAGGTGGATTTGGGTAAATAACACACTTTTATAGTGTTCTTACCCAGATTAAAACACAATCTAAACAGTGGGACATACACAAATAAGTCAGCTCAATACCTAAATTGAAGCAGTTCTAAAGTCTGAGGTGTAGTGTATATCCCCCTGATCTGTAGCAGTCTGACTGCTGCTGGATATCCACAGCACGTGACGTCTTATCCTCTTTGAGTGGCTCTGGCAAGGAACAGATAGTGAATGGACAACCTGTGGCTCAAGGAGAGCACACTTTTCACAGTAATAAATTTCAGTATAGAGCAGTAGGATGTATAGAGTCCTCTCTAGGATAGTTGAAAAATTCCTCCTGAGTTTATAGTAATTTCTTTCACTTGTCAAACCCAGACCAGTGATCTGCATGTGAAACAGCTTCTTTGGGACTTGTGTACATAGGGGTTCTTGTGAACAATCATGTAGAAAATATTTCAGTTACCATCACAATTAACAAGAAAAGGCCATTTGACTTCCACAGACTATTTGACTTCCACTGCTTATTTATCTTTTTTAAATGTCAGTTCTATCTTGTTTCCAAAGAATTTATTCAATAAATACATTATCTCCATTGCAGTCTTAACTAAACAATGAATTGAAATTCTCACAGAAGAGTGGAAGAATGTTCATCTGACAGTAGGGCTTTCCTCTTCCCAGAGAAGAAAAATCATATTTGACTCTATGCTTGTGGCACACTGAATTTTATTTCCAGAAGGGAGTAGGAAATGGTGGAAAAGTGGTTCGAGAACCTTTAATGAGCTAGATTATTCAAGAAAAAAAAAAAGTAATATAGGATGTCAAGACTATATTAAAAAGCCTGCTTTCTTTTCAGCACAAGTTTCTCACATACCTCTTGAATACTGCAGTTTTCAAAGAAGCAACCTTGCACTTTTTAAAGAAGGTTACTTTCACTGTTTCTCCCTGTCCCACTTGAGGACAATAAAAACTGTGTCTAATCTGTCTGCAAGATCACCCTTGTAACACTTGATTTTTCTAAAAGTGGTTTTGTATTGTATAAGAGGATTGTTTTCACATAATGTCAATAACAAAACCAAATTATCTGTAAATTCTTTTCAAGATTTCAGTAGAACCTTTAGATACCATAATAGTACTGCAGTGCAAAAAAAGTCAAAGGTTTTCTTAGCAAGTGTGGTCGTGTCTTCAGATATTATTTTCTCTTGAGTCATGATTTTCAGTATTTTGTTTAAAGCTCCATCTCTTGGAAGAAATGTTTTGGACCAAATTTTTAGCTTGTTCAGAGGAACTAAGGTTTTAAATCAAACACTGTATGTAGAGATTCATAGCGCTATCAATTTTCAACATTTTATCTAGTGCTTTGCCTTTCAGGTTGTGTAGAAAAAAACAAGATCTTAATTCTTAGAAGTTCAAATCAGATGGGAAATANATATAGACATAATATAGATATACAGCCAGTTGTCAACCAGCACCCCTACGTCCTTTTCCCTGGGGCAGCTTTCCAGCCTCTCTTCCCCAGGCATTGCCTGGGGTTGCTGAGACTGAAATACAGGATCTGCCACTTGGCCTTGTTAAACCTGATACAATTGGCCTCAGACCATCAATTCAAATCCCTCTGCAGAGCCTTCCTACCCTTCTGCAGATTAACACTCCCACCCGATTTGGTGTCACCTGCACACTTGTTGAGGAAGCTCTCAATCCCCTCATCCAATTGTTGATAAAGATATTGAACAAGACTGGCCCCAAAACTGAGCCCCGGACCATCCACCAACTGGATTTCACTCTGTTTACCACAAGTCTCTGTGTGTGGCCAGTCAGACAGTTTTTAACACAGTGGAATCCACTTGTCTATGCCATGAACTGTCAGCTTTTCTAAGAGAAGGTTTTCTCTTGTTTACTAGGTGGGTCACCTGGTCATAGAATGAGATTGTGTTGGTAAAGTAGGACTTGCCTTTCCTGATCCCATGCTGGCTAGGTCTGATCTCCTGGCTGCCCTGTACTTGGCACATGAGCTCACTCAAGATCAACCTCTCCATAATTTTTCTGGGCACTGAGGTCAGGCTGTCAGGACTAGTTCACTGGATTCTCCTTCTGGCCCTTCTTGTATAGGGCATCACATTGGCAAGCTTCCAGTCATCTGAGACCTTCACTGTTAGCCAAGATCCTGGGGTACCTAAATTTACTATACAATCTGCTGAAAGTTACCATCTCAATTATATGTTAACATCTATACCTCTATACTGCTGTGTGTGTATGATTTGGTTTTGCTTAGCAAACTTTACTAAATCTTATGTAAATCACCATGTTTACCATGGCCAGTTATTGATTTTGATTGATCAGCATTTTTAAGTTACTGTATCAGTGTTAATATACTTGAATTGCTGCTATCACCTCAAGTTGCATAATAAATGCAATATTGCAATAAGCACCTAAAGGCCCCATACCCAAATTTGTTAGGCATAAATGGTTGACCAGGTCTGGGACTAGGGTAGATCTAGCCTTATTCTCCAAGTAAATTTATTTTTACTTGTACTTACATATAAATATATGTATATACAGATATATACTGAGAGATGGCATTTGCTGACTGTTGGTGCCTAAATGCTGACACAAACCCACTGACAGCTGCTATGCCAAACATTGCACACCTGACAGATACTTTGCAGGCAGCTGCATACCCATGGTGACAGTGATCGATGTAAAAGACATGTTCTTTATGATCCCCTTACAGGAAAAAGATAAGGAAAAACTTGGGTTTTTTACCTGGAAAGGTGTCCAATACACCTTCAACAGACTTCCACAGGGATATAAATATTCTCCTACAATTGCTCATGCAGCACTTGCTGAATTCTTACAAGCAGTCTCTCTCCCTCAGGATGTGAAACTATATCAGTACATAGACGATACCCTGATTGGAGGAAATTCTCCTGAACCTGTGGGAGAAGCAGCAGCAGTGCAAACACGTAAAGAACTAAACTTTTAGGCACTTGGTGGATTGCATGTAGTGCAAATAAAACAGACCAATTGCAGATGCCCCAATCTATAAAAGAATTGCAACAATGTCTGGGTACTTTAGGGTATTGGAGGAAGTATATACTAGAAATTTCTAGCATTGCTTATCCCCTATACTCTCTTTTATGAGAAGGAAAAACAGAGACATGGACTGCAGAGCATGCAGATGCATTCAAAACCCTGATACAGAAATTAAAAATTTATCAGTCATTAGGACCAGTGGCACCCCCACGATCCTCTTACAACAGAATGGGATTTCGCAGAGCATGGCACTGAGTGCAATTTATGTCAAACAGGACCTGATGGACTAAAGTGACGTTTAATATTCAGTTCAACTGCATTTAAAGAAACAAAACAGAGATTCTCTGAATTGAAGACTTTTATCTTTAGTCTGAGCAGTTAAACAATTGAACTAACACATCAGGGACAACTTGCTCAGACTAGAGGGCCATTTAATTTGCTAGAAATAGTCCTAAAAGGAACTGCTCCCCCCAGAAGGAATTGCACAGAAAGGTGCCTCAGGACATGGTATGCTTATTTGATGCAAGTAGTAGATGAAAGTCAACTGACTGAAGGACTTAGAAAAATTTTGGAATTACAAATGCATGTAAACACAGGCTCACTAGCACTAAAACAAAAATCTCCAATTAAAGACACATGTCCCTTCACTGAGGAAGCAGTGACAGGGCATTTGGTTTACCAGCTCCTCAGAAAAATAGACAGTAAATGGCAATATAAGTCTGTTGTCTTAGAAATTAGCACTGGTAGACAAGTAACAGAAGAAAGGGAAGGTAGTGCATGAGTAGGAGAATTAAGGGCAGATGTTCTAGCAGCACAAAATGGAACAAAAGCTATTTAAGGTCCTGTGCTGTGTGGGAAGATGCTATCCAATGGCAATGTCAGTAGGAAGCTCTAAATTGGCAAGTAAATAGATCCCTCCTCTGGAGGACTGAAGATTGGTAATTGCTACTGAGCATAGCCAGAAATACACCATTTCAAATGGAATGGGTAAAAGCTCTTGCCAAAGACAATAAACCAGCCACAAACCAGAACAGACAAGTAGATGAGTTAATCAAGATTAGAAGAAGCATTAGCTTCTGAATGCTACCAGCTGGGGGAATGGTTACATCTCAAATGAGGACATGCAGGCTGCAAAGCATTTCACTTTGCAGACCAAAGCAGAGGCTGGCCTATAAGAAGAAAACTCCGTGAGACCACCCTTACAGGATTCCCTCAATGTAGATTAAAATTGCAATTTTATCACCCAGCTAAACCACCACCTCTGCACATTAAAGAAGGGAAAACTTTGTGGTCTACCTGACAAGAAGATGCTATTGGCCTGCTTCAGTCCTCTGTGGGATAACGGAATATTCTGTGGGAGCATAGACAGTCTCTGCCCTCCTTATGGTAACTAAGTGTGGAAAGGCCATGGGCAAAAACAGCCCTCAGTCAGAGGACTGTTATCCTGGTTCTACCTACTCCTGATGTGATCCAGAGTGATAATAGTTTGTATTTCTCATGTAAAGTGGTACAAAAATGGGCAAGACAGGAAGAAATCCAGTGAGTATTTCACACCCCTTACTATCCCAGTCAAATGGGATGATAGAAAGGGCAAATGAGCTGTTACAAAAGAGCCTTAAGCCACATGAGGCAAAATGAGACACTTAATTTTGCAAAGTAATTAATTACTCAAATTTACTATAATTTGCAGAAAGATACTATCTTAATATCTGGCACATTTTTGTTTCAAACTGCTGGCTTTCCTTAGGATTGTCTGTAGCACCTGCACTAACTTTTGAAATTCATAATTTAATAGAATAAGAACACTTATTAGAGGGCTTAGATATATCCTCAGAGATAACTTTTAGTTATTTTATATTAAAATAAATATCAGTGCCCAGTATCTTTAATGCTCTGTTGATTTATGGTCCTCAGAACAATTTTTCTGTCTTGCCAATAATTCATTCCTAGCATGTGTTGTAGGTGAATGTGTTGTAAAACATAACCTTTTAGATTAAAAGCATCAATTAAATGAGGTAAATGTGCTATAATTACAAGGGAGATACATGGATATGTCTCAGAGAAGATTAACTTAAAAGCTAATTCTGAAGGCTTAAATGTCAGTTTAATTATTAATGGAAAATTTACTGTTTCTCACAGATGATGAAATATACCTCTCAGATTGTAGCTATTCCTATGAAAATTGGAAGGTGCTGCATATCTTGCTCTTTGAGGTTTGCCTAATTATATATCTGGTCTACTCCAACAGAGACTTTCTATGAAGGTGACTGATCAGTCTTCATGCCTTTTAATGTATGGCATATCTACTTTGAATGCCATGACACAAACAATTGTTTCTATTCAAGCAGAAATCCATGCTAGGCATATTTCCATTTCAATGTTCTAATTGCTATGTATCAGTGTAAAAAAAAATAAAATCTTATGTTTATGTTTCATAAGAATTAGAACCTGGCATTTGAATGACTGTATTGGGACCCCACACTGGAGCAGGAGAAGAGGAGGAAGGATTGGCAGATGCAGCATGTGATGAACTAATAGCGATCCTCAGTGCTCATCCCCCTGTGTCCCACTGGAGGGGAGGAGGTAGATAAATTGGGTGTTGTAGCTAATCAATATTTTGAAAAGAGAAGCAGCATTATCAGCTCATGGTTAAAGTAGCCTACTAGACTGGAGTTTATGAAAAAGGATATTCTGAGTGTTTAAATCCAGCCCTTTCATATCATGGTCAATTATACCATGCAATCCCTTTCATTAAACTTATCATGTTAATTTTTAATGCCTAGATTATTCTTTCCCTACTAATTCCATTGAAATGTTGTTCTATAAATTCACTGTTGTCTGGCTAGAATATATTCTAATTTCCAAGTTAAATTTATTAATGACAAATATATCCATTTGTTCCCGTGTCAACATTGTCCTGAAGCTTCTCACCTTCTCCATGTTTATTTTTTCTGATTTATTTAGAGACTGCAATCCCTTTCTCAGTCTTCATTTTACTAGGGTAAAAAGGCCTAGGCTAGTTTAATGTCCATTCCTAAAACAGGCTCTGTAGTACTTCTGGTTGAATTATTTATCTGCTTTGTTTCAAGTTAATTTATCTTGAACCAAAATGACCATACTCCATATAAGCAGTATTGTAGAAGACAGCAAGATCTTTGGTTTTTTTTCAGTAATATTAAAATTTCCCTTTCCTTCCTGAAAATAGAAAGCCTGAAATATTTTTAGATAGTCTGTTTTTTTTAAGAACTTTCTCACACAGGTAGTTTCTAGTCATCCTGTAACAGATATATTTACCTTTGTTTTCCTCTGCTATTTCAGACTCATCCTCTGGATTATGGCATCAATTCCTCTTGTTTAGCAAGATATTGTATTTATTTCATTTCATTTCATTTCTCTTATTACCATCCTCAAGGTCATCCAATTTTTCCTACATGGAAGAGTATTTCCAATTCTTTTCTGTACAGATGATGAGTCCAATTCTTTTTAATCAGAGAATCTCATTAACCGACTCTTCCAGTTTGTGTCAAGGACTTCAGAAAATGTATTAAAAAGATTAACCTCATGACCAGTTCTAGAAAAGGTCTACTTGTAAATGCTCCTGCAATATGGTGGTTTGTGTTTAGGTTGTTTTGTTTTGTTTGTGTGGGTTGTTTTTTTTTATTATTATTTCTTGCTTTGCAATTCTCTACAAAACCGAATATCTCAACCTCACCCAGTTTTCACCACTTTGGCACTATCTCAGATGCTTACCCGGTATCCAGATAACGCAAGATGTATCCAACTTTATGGAAATGGAACATGCAGTCTCTTATCGGTGGATAGTTGATATTCACCTAGAACAGCAGATCCATATTTTCTCATTTACTTTTGCATCACTGTATCATGATAAACCCCATTTATTCAGCATTGTGGCAGGTGCAGCTGCCTCTATCAGACAAAGCAATCAGGGTGTGCTGGGGCAGTTTAGCACCTCACCCATTAAGCTGCCCCTCCCAGTGCTTAACTAGCACCTGAGGCTCTGGATCCCACAGTAAACAGGCTCGGGAGGCAGGGCTTGGCCCTGCAACCAATCAGTGACCAAGGGGCACCCTCCCTGGGTGCTTAAGAGCCAGAGGAGTGGGGTCTTTATAGAGTAGCAGGTTTGGCAGTTGGACCTTTCCTTTAACTACAGTCCAAGGACACTGCCCTGCATCAAGTGAGCCTCCTGCCCTTTAGGCGAGTGGTATCTCGGGTACTCTGGTGTGGGAGGTTTCTCTTTTGTTCTTTTTTCTTTAAGGTATTGGAATTAGTTGTGTAGTTAATTCCCAACAGACGTGCAAAAATAGTGTGTGGTCAGAAGGAGTCATGGGCAGCTTTTCGTTGCAATAAACCCCATTTTGTATTGCAAGTGCTGTTTGCTCTGTGGGTGCCTTCGTGATGAGTGTGAACGTTTAAAAGTGCAAAAAGGTACTTCAATGGTAAAATACATAGATGAAAGGCAAGCTTAGGGTGGAACTTGGCTTTATTTTCTCTTCACATCAAAATGTGTGGGAGAAATGTAAAGCAGTTACCTGTAGGGTTTTGTGTCCTGAGAGGTAAAAACTAATGACCTGCAGGAAAGGTATCATGTTGGGAACCTAAAATGAGACGAGAATATCTTTCTGTGTGCTTTACACTGGTGGCACCTACTCTTCTTAGTTCTAGGTTAATGTCTTTGATACTATTTTTCCTTTAAAAGTAGTCCTGTTAATACCTGTGAAGAGAAATCTTAGATTGACTTATTCTATAAAGTTTCACAATTCTTGACTGGAAAAGAAAAAGAGAATAAAAAAGAAGCAGAAGGCAAAACCCTGAAACACTTCTTAAAAAAAAAAAAAGGTATTGTGGTGCTTAGGCTTCAGCATTAACTTTAGTTTAGCTCTGACCTTTTATGAGCTTCTAACTACTTCATCCTAGCACCATTAAATCATTACTGCTGCAACCTTTTCTTCCCCAATACCAACCATATGCAAACTAGCCTTGAAAGACACGTTACAGCCCAAAAAAGCAAAGGCAGAACTTTCAATCTGAAGCTAAGCCATTGCAACCAGGATCATATCATTAGCTGGCTTTGATTTCTGCCCTGTGCATACCACATAACATTCACTGCATGAAATCTCAAACTTTGCGTCTCTTTCTGAAGATGTGACACTTTTTTTTTTTCTAATTATATTATCTAAATCCTCTTTTAACCAGCATCTCAAGGATAAGAATAGTATTTAGTGTTGGTGAATATGTTTGGTGGTTTGGTTTTTGGTTTTTTTTGGTAAAAAAATTACAGGGGATGTTTTCTGTACAGCATCATCATAAACCAATATGATAAAGGTTTAGAGATGTGTAAATATGTGATTACGTGTGAACTAAATCTGTTCAAGTGATGCATAGCTGAACTAGGTTACTGAAATAAACTACAGGGTTTCACAAAACAAGCAGAAGGTTAGTGTGCTATGGTGGAGGTCATTGCAAAAATCTTTCCTTTCTTTTCTGAATGTTCTGTTGTGTTTTGTTCCAGGTGTTTCTCAGTACCAGCTGCCTGGGGCACTGCCTGATTTGGTATCAATCAGCAACTGCCTAAGCAACAAATTAAAGGCCAGCTGAACTCCTTTATTAATTTACCAAATAACAAGAACCTAATTCAGATGAGTTTTATCAGTGGAGCACAGATAATTCAGCAGTTCTAAATAGAAAAGCAGGTTCCTGAGGAAATACATAAATTACAGCATATGTGGTTTACTGAGCTTCCCCTTGTATTTTTTTTCCCAAGTGCTCCAGGGCAGAGCACAATAGATTAGACTTTTCCCCTGAGCGTTTTCAGAGAGGAGGCTATTTCTAGGTAAAGCAGGCTGATGTTCCATTATTATCATACATGAATTACCATAAAGAATTGGAACTAGGAAGAAATCGGCTCCTATGTTCGATTTAATTTTTTAAGATTGTATTAATTGTGACTATTTTTTTCTTCCCTCTGTTTGCATGGTATAAAGTTTATTTTACCTGCAGTAAAAAAAAACCCTGCTTTTTTCACTGAAGTTGACACATTTAAACTCCGAGTTTTTTCGTAACACTGGGGCATTTGTCTGCTGTGAATAAGCAACAGGAGCATTTAGAAAGTTTTCTCAAGAAACTAGCATGGTGTTTAAAGGTAGGTAAACCTATAAACTTGCATAAATAGTTTAGAAATATCCAGTCTATATACAATTTAAACCCATTATCCCTTGTCCTTTTACTACAGACCCTCGTAACAGCCCCTCTCCAGCCTTTCTGTAGCCCCCTTCAGGTACTGGAAGGTGGCTATAAGGTCTCCCCAGAGCCTTCTCTTCTCCAGGCTGAACAACCCCAGCTCCTTCAGCCTGTCCCCATAGCAGAACTGTTTCAGCCCTCTGATCATCTTTGTTACCCTCCTCTGGACCTGCTCCATCAGCTCCATGTCTTTCCTATGTTGAGGGCTCCAGAACTGGATGCAGTACTCCAGGTGAGGGGCAGAATCACTTCTCTTGATCTGCTGGTCACACTTCTCTTGATGCAGCCCAGGAAAAGTATAATATTGGCTTCCTTAGAGAGAGAGAGAGAGAGGTCCTGGCACAAGGTAACTGTGTCATCTTGGTAATTTCTTCAGATAATGAAAACTGCAAAGGGTTGTTTTTCCTGCACAGTACAAGACAAGGTAAATAATTAATTAGAGCTGGAAAGTAGCTATAATAAAAACTTAGGTAAAAAAAAAGTCTTGTTTTTTATGAAATTTTCCTTCTGCCTGCACTTTACACTTACATCATTAGATTATAGAAACTAAATACTTATGACCTTTAAATGGAGTTTGGAATAGACAGGCTAAATCTGCTTTGAAAATATTTTTTCTCTCTAATGCTCCTTGCAGACTTAATTTTCTCTCTTTTTACAGTGTGAGTGATCATTTTGTAGTAGATAGATGTTCTTATAAAAACAGGAGTATGTTAGATGTTTTTTCAGAAAGCTGTATATTTCCAGTAATTACAGTTCAGTTGAAAAACATTACAAGATACATGTAGATAGGGACTTAAAAATAAACAAAAACTGTCTTGTGAGTAAACTTTCAAGATCTGATCAAATCTATGTGCTTTCCTTAAGGATAGAGCTCTAATGAACTCTTTTGGTGTGTTTTTTTGTTTTGTTTTTGTCATTAAGTTCTTTCATCATTGATGAGGAACTGAACATACTTTTCTCACAGATGACCACAATAGCCCTAGAAATGGATTTACTTTTCATGTCATTTATAGCTATAAGACAATTAACAGTACTGAGTATGAGAACATTCTGTCTCCACAGCTGGAGAATGTAATACATTATTTTCAGAGCTTGCCAGATGAATCTCTGAATCATGTCTAGGAATATTCAGCTTATTTTATGCCAGTTTGGGGCAAATAAAGTCTTTGCTTTCTTGCTTCTGATAGTACAGCAGAACAGCCATGCAAGAAATGGAGCTGATCCTGACTGAGATTAATCCGTTCTATACTTTTGCAGAAGGGGTAAGTGAATTAACAGCCAGTGGCAAAAGGACTTGCCCAAAATAATATGATCAAGTAAATAAGCTATATTTACTGAAAAGGCTTTCCATTTAAGAAAGACTTCAATCAAAGATATACTACAATAAATTGTAGTTTTGTTCTTACTTTTGGAAACAGACTGGACTTTTTTTTTTAAGAGTTTGTTAACAAAGAGTTAATGTTTGGAGAAATTAAAAGTGTTTGTACTAACAGCATAAGCAGTTGTCTTGGTTTGATTCTGTTTATGCCTCTGGAAATGTCTAGCAAGCTTGCAGGCAATGGAAGGAAACATGATTTATAATAGATATAAAAAGTAAAGTTCCACCTTCAAGCTTGAGGGGAGGAAATAGGATTGTGGCTGAGCATAAATGTACTTCACAATTTGTGCTTCATTTCCTCTGGTGCAGTCCCGGTGGCATCAATGTGTAATCTATGGTGGAAGGTGCCTTGTAACACTGGCTCCTGCAAATTATGTGATTTCCTTTGATGCTAGGGCTGCTGAACAGATCCCTGTGTGTCTCTGAGGGAAAAATAATACTTCGTTCTGTAGCAGAATCATCTGATGTTTTATCACTGTATAAATCACAGCTCCTTGCATAAACCGGGTGCCTGGGAAAAGTCCATGGATGCTGAGCTCTGTACAAGGGGTTGCAAACCATGATCATGTTCATATGGTATTGCTTTTGATGCAGGACTAAAGGCATCAGTTGGATCTTGCCACTGATCAATGATTTGCAGTTTTAAATTTCTATCATATTCAAAAGCCACCTGCTGGTGCATCTCTTCTGGGAAGATGTCAGTCCAATTAACTGTTAAGAGGCTCAGTGCTTGAGATATGAATGTGTTTAATCAGCCTTATTTTTGCTAGTACATATAGCATCTGTGTTTTCTATTTTTACATTTAATTAGGAACCGTTTGGTGATGCAAGGTATTCAAGTAAGTGCACCATTCAAATACGCAGCAATGTCACTTGGCATTTTTCTGGTTTTTAATTTCAAGTATTGAGACATACCATAAGAATAAAACTACAGATGGATGTTTAAAAATATTGATCTCTTTATAATTCTGGATTATTTACTGGAGTCATGTCTAATGGCTGAATGGGTGCTTGAGATATAGAAATAACAAATTAGAAAAGTATAAACTACAGTCCTTTTTCTTATAAAGTTCCTCAAAATTTAAACTAATCACTTGTATACTACACTTACTTAGATAATACACTTTCTAGCCTAAATAAGCAGAAGAAAGAATTAATGACTTAGAGGAGGCAATAGAAGAAATCTTGTATGCATGCAAGCTACTGATAAAAAAAGACTGACTTCAATGAGATGATTTCACTTGCTATGATTTCTAGTGTCAATGGATGTTTATGATTAAGTCTTTCTGAACAAAGAATAAAAATGTAAAATTGGTATTTAGGCTAAAAATATATAACCCTTAACACTTCAATCACTTCAGTGTTTTTAAATTTTATTTTACATGTTCTGATCATCAAAATTCAGAAACATTTCAGACAGCTTTATCACTTCATATATTGGCAAGGAGATACCACACTTTAAATGTTACAGCTATGTTCTTCAGTGAGATAACTTTGGAAGAGTTTATCAATGAATACTGTTTTTTAAAATTTATTTTTAACTTAAAAATTAACATGAAAGGTAGGAGAGACACTCATCAGTGAAAAGAGGTGTTAGTTTTGGTTTTAGGCATACAATTAAATGAAACAGTAGCCTCTGTTACTCAGTTTTGCATAAAACCTGTTTTATGGAGTTTTCTGTAGAAATAATCCAACAGTTTTACCAGAGCTAATGAAGTTGGCTGCTGAGGTTATCTGTAGTTGACATGCAAGGAGAGAGTAAAATAGTCACTGTTCTTGTGAAGGTGAAGCAGTAGTTTTCTGGGAGTGGAAAGGATGTTTTTAAAATGTGGAGGCAGAAGTGCAGCAGCTGCCTCTAACCTTGTATTCTCTCCCCATCTGTATCCAGACATTACTTGGCAGGAAGGTTAGGATGAGTGCTGGAGATAAAGTGGAACGAGGTTTGCATATACAAAATTTCTGCTTTTGTAAAAAACAGAACAGAAATCTGGTGTTCAGATGCCACATACTTGAAAGATCATCTGTGTTTACTTTCATCCCAGATACTACAGCTGCAAGCTATTGTATGTATAATTATTAAAGAAACAGCCTGGTACCCCCCTAGCCTCACAGTGAGCAGTGTGGGATGACTACCTAGTTTTGGAGTTGAGTTTACATGTGTGGATGGGAGCCCTGCTGTGAAAATAGACATCAGGGCTAGGAAGCATTTTAGTAACATCTATTTGCATCCCACAAGTTAATTGTAAGCAGTGTGCAAAATACATTCTTCCATTAGTTCAATGGGCTAAAATAGTGTGAGCAGAGGGACTTATTTTTAATAACATTTCAGATGCAAGTGGTACCTTGGCTGCTTAAAGCTTGGCTTCCATAGTAAATTTCTAGATAAACATTAACTGATACATAATAAACTGATTGAAGTTTCTATCCTGTAACTAACAAATAGTTATTAGTGAATATTGTGGTGGGTTGATCTGACCTGGCAGCCAGACACCCACCCAGCCACTCCGTACCCCTCAACAAGATGGGAGAAAAAAAATCATATGTCAAGATAGAGAGATCACTTAGAAATTATAATTACAGCCAAAACAGACTTGTTTCATTTAATTTACTGCTTATTAAATCAAGTTGGATAGCGAGAAATGAAGATAAAAATGAATACTCCAACCCTCACTCTTTCACCCTATCTTTATTCCTTTATTCTGACTCTTCTACTTCCCCCTATCTTGAGTGATGCAGGGGCACTGGGGATGTGTGTGTGTGTGTGACCAGTCCATAGCAGCTCCTCATTGCTGCTCCTTCATCCTTACACTTTTCCTGTGCTCCACCATGGGTCCCCCTCACAGGTGGTTGTCCTTTAGGAAAAACTTGCTCCACTGTGTGAGCAGATTTGACAGCATCAGCTGCAGCTCTTGTCAGAAGCCTGCTCTCCTCTATGTCTCTTCTCATGGGCTTCTGTTCCTTCAGGGAATAATATGTTCTCCAGGGCTGGGTCCTGTGCTGCAGTGTGGATATCTGCTCTGGCATAGTCCTCTCCATGGCTGCTGGGACTACCCACTCTGGAGCCCGGAGCCTCCTTCCCTTCCTCCTTCTCGGATCTTGATGTTCCATCTGCCATTTCTCATTTGTTCTGTTCACTCTGTGTGGCATTTCTGCCCTTTTTTAAGCACCCTGAGGGGGGTTGGCTGGAGCCAGCTGGAACTGGGCATGTCCAGTCCAGGCAGCCCTGGCCACTCCTCACAGGGGCACCTGCAGCCTGACTGATAGCTTCAGTCAGTGGAGACAACTAGTCAATTATGTGACTTGTGTAATGACAGCCCATCAGAAACTTTCCTCAAACTGTGTTAAAATGTGACATTGCAATTGAATGCAACAGAATGGTTTGGGAGAGCTGTTGCTCACAGAGAGCAAGGACATCTCCCTTGCCAATGTTCCCTAAGTTTACTGTTATTTATTTTGTGTGTGGTTGTGGAGTACTTTGAAAGGTCACTCTCAGAGTTAAAGCAAAACATAAGTATCTTTACTTTGTAACTGTCAGCCATGTGTTTATGTTATTAAGGAAAATGTTATAATGTTTATAGGAATTTTCACAAGATTTAAATGCTTTTTCTAAATTAATGTGAGTTTTTGTTTTCTATAGGTGTACATATATATAGGTATATCTGAGCATAATCTACAGCAGGGTCAGACTTTAAAGATATTTCAGCTATATGTCTCTAAAGAGTTAGGTACTGGTCATGCACACAGTTTTGTGGAAACAGAAGCCACCTCATTTGAATCTTGGGGTGGGGACTGTCATTCCAGCACTTTGTGGTGGGTTTCTTTCATCAGTAGGAGCTGCTTAATACCCATCTAGAATGTGTAACACCTAACAAGGATTTACATGAGGGCAGCTAGTAGAAATGAAAAAAAAATAACTGTCACACTGATGTTTCCACTTGAAACATGACATAACAAATGCACAGACCAAACTATGCATGCAAAACAAGAATGAATGAGCCTAGTCAAATGCTAAAGTTACATTAAAGAACAAATAAATAAACTGAACTCCTTGTGGACGTTCACAGAATCAGCAAAGTAATCTTAATCTGTAATCCTCATGTGATGTAATCTGCTTTGGTCCATGGAAAGCAATCATGCTAGGTCAGCTCATTCCAGCTACCATTTGCGTTTGTTCTTTTCAATTCTACTTACTGACAGTTGAAGGGGAAAAAAATGCAATGTGGGTAAAATATATTAGACTGTGACTTTTAAAATATTTCCCCTTTCAGTGAATTTAAGAGTTTGCAGAAGTTGGCAAAGAATTTAGAGAAATTACTGTGAAGAAAACAAACATTTTATCTAGTTGTAGAGAAGTTACTTTTTATGTATGATACAGGTTAAAAACAGTCTATGCAAATATCTGGCTAATATACGGAGAAATCCCACCTTTCCCCCAGCTCATTCCCTCAGCTCACTGGAGGAGCAGTGGTTTTCAGTGATAAAAGAATGTTTGACAGCAGCTCAGACAGGGAAGGTGTGCACTGGCAGCTGTCCAGAGCTGGGTTTGTATGTGTGAGAGTAGGGCACATGGCAAAAGGCTGTTGGATCAGGGCCAACTATGTTCTAAATCTAATTTTTTTTTTCCTTCACATGCTGTCTGTAACAGCATGAATTATATTACTGATAGCTTTCAAAATTAAAAACTGTTTTAAACATTACATAACAAAATACTTAAGGACACTGTTAAAGGTGTAACACTGGTATGTTCCTGCCCTGAAAATGACTGTTTCCTTCATAGAAAATATATCTTTATTAGGCTAAACTTACATAAGACAGTCACATTATAAAACATTATGTGGAATCAAATTACTCTCTCCTGCTAGGTTGAGTTGGAATCACTGTTTTGTCAATCTGTGTGCAGTATTAAGAGCTCCACAAAACACACAGTTGTGCCAGGGAGGATATGAAGAGATTAGGGAGACCAATATATCCCAGACTAACCTCTTTGCTCTGGACATTCCCAGGGACACGGGCAGTTCTCATTCTACTGCTACCTGGAGTCACTAGACACGAAGACAGAAACATCAAGATTGCAAGGAAAGCTAATGTTTAAGGTACACAATTTTTTATTAGTTTATAATTTTTCATGTTAAACATTTTCTGTATTGAATTGTAAATATAAACACAATTTATATATCAAAAAGAAATCTCATGCTGAACAGTTACTAGTAGCAACTAATTCGCCTTTTGTTTTAATTTTCCTTAGGATGATTTGTAAGTGATAGTACAGGTGGTCCTAACATTATTGAAATTATGGTAAGAAAGATTTCTATCAAAGAAGTTAAAATTAGTGTATTATTGGGAGTTGCTTATTCCTTGAAAAAAATATCAAAAGTCTGTTCTGGTGCATAAAAATAAAATGCCAATAAACACACAAGCAACACAAACAGTTTTTATCTTCATAGAAGCATATTATGCATTAAAACGCATTGTAGTCTTACATAACAGTCTGTCATTATAATTCATTATTTTATAAAATATGTTATTAGTAGATAAGTTATAATTAAATACCATTTGTATGGCTTTTTTCCTTGTTCTAATGGGAGATAGTATCAGCTAGACAACATTTTCAAAATCTGTATAAATTTAAAGGTTATGCTGAAAGTTCTATTTTTGTGTGGTTTACCTTTTTCTGTCTGTACTCTCTAACAGTGGGATCAGCAGCTCTGTGTTTTCTAGCATCATGAATATTAAACATGATCAGTTAAACCATAACTTCACACTCTGGAGGGAGTGCTGTCTCTCCAAGGTGTTCATGAACAGTGACATGTCTTTACATTTTTTTTTTTTCTTGAGAAAGGGGAAAGAGAAGGAATAATTATCAGGACAAATAAGGATGGGAATAAAANGACAATTTATGTTTGTGCCTGCAGTGTTTTGGAACAAAACAAAAAAAAAAACCCACTGATTTTTAGTTATTCCTCATAGTTTACAAATTTTACACCTCCCCCTTTTTTTTTTTTTTGTTTTCTGCTGAAGCTTCCAATGTTTTTCCTTGGTATCTGTAGGAAGTTGAGAATGAGATTAGGTAACTGCTCGGTTTGTTGCCTTGACAGTTTAGAGCGAAGATGCAGCAACTAAGGCAAGGTGGTATTCCTCTGGTATTTGTGTGATCCTCATGGTAGTGGAGAAAACTTCTCAGCTGATTAATTCAGCACATCCATGGCAAATGAGTGAGTCAGGAATTTCTGCTGAGGAAAGGTAGTGAAGGACTTACTGGAAAGGATTAAAAAAAAAAGTAGCTATTCTTCCTCAGGGAAGCACTGAGTCAAGATCGTGGAAAGTTAAAAAGCTACAGAAGTTCAAACCTGAGACTGCTGGCAGTTGTTAAAGCTTAGTTTCTTAAGAATTTTGATTTGTGGCTCTGGAGTTGTTTGTGGAAGGTGGTACCTCTAACAAGTGTGGAATCTTGGCTGTCTTGTAGATTTCATTAATCTTACTTTATTATGCAAATTTCTGGGTTTGGGATGCATAGTTAACAGCAAACATGGCTCCACTAGAGATTGTGAAATCCTGATATGTAAATGAAATGGAGAATTACCTCTAACACAGAGGAAAACATTTCAATTTATAGAACTCTTCTTCTATTATGTTTTTGCTGCAGGCAAACTCAAAGTGTCTTTCTGGAAGACCTAAAAATATTTTACAAAGATGAATCTTAGATTTAAAAGTCACTTTTCTAGGTCAACAGGAAGAATATGAAGGGAAGGAGAGAACATCCATTTATTTAGCATAGATACTCTAGTGCATATTTTGTTGTAATTTTTGCCTAAATGCATTATTTTAATGATAAAATGTTTTCGTCTTGTCTACAATCATAAGACTATTAAAGATGCTGTGGTCACAGACAAAATTCAGAACTCAGTAAAGTCATACCCCATCTCTCCCACCAAAACCTGTGGACGGTGCTCAGTTACAATTTGATTCTCTTCTTTTTGTGGTTTCTGAGTTGTAGCTGATTATTTTCACTTGTCTCTTTGTAAATGTAGTACAGGTGTTAAGGGAATTACAGATGGATGGAATGATACTCCAGGGCAGGGGAGGAGGAGAGATGAGATGAAAGAGGGGAGAGGATCTGTGTGGGAGGGAATATTTGCTTGTTTTAGCTGAAATTGTAGATTTATCTGTGTTCATATCCTCAGAACTTTTCTGTGAATTAGTTAAAAAAAATAAATGTAGGAACTTTAAGACTTTGTGAGTTATGTTTTAGCTGGATACCCTTCGTTGTGTAACAGTCAGACTGGTAAGGAAAATGAGTTGAATATCTGTATTCACAGTGTGTTTGCTTCTGTTCTAATCTAGTCACTGCTGTGACTGTTTTTGTTGTAGTTCTTGCTGCTTTGGGAACCCTGTAGCTGAATTAGACCACAGGCAGCTTTGGTGCTATATTATTAAGCAACATGAAGGTTTTTTCAAAGGTGTTTAACTGAACTCCTGCAATCCAGTGGAGTCTATCCTTGGAGGTATTCAGTAGTCATCTGGACATGGTCCCAGACAACCAGCTCTAGCCATGATTGAGCAGGTGAATTAGACAAAGTCCAGAGGTCCCTTCTAACTGCAGCCAGGCTGCCTTTCTGTGATTCTGCAAACATTCCAACAAAGGGGTAAAAATAACTTCTGCCTCCTCGCTCATGAGTGTCTTGATCATTTTTCAGAAGTAATATTTGAAACAGTTCAGAGGAGTATGGTCCTTTCCCTCCATACCTCAAGCTGTTACAAAAACTTTTCTGTGAAGCTTAGAATGTGTTCTTGATCTTAACTGCAGGTGTTATTTGTACTGGATGTATCAGCCAGGGTCTTGTACTGTAAGGGAAGACAGCTTTTACAAGAAAGCTTATAAACTTTTCAGGAAGACATTTCAACTGAAATTCACCTGAAGTCATGAGGACATCTCCATTTTAAGCATGCTGTCTGTCTGGCTTCTCATTTAGCTAATAGAATCTTACATTAGGGTGGTTAACTTTGAGATCCCCACTACTCCCTTGAGTCGTGTGCCCACGAGTAGGTATGCAATGGCATTTCATGTGCCTTGCAGCAAGGCTGGAAGATACGAGTGAGAATTTATAAAAAAATCTATCTTATAAAAGATCTCCATCTTTCTGCATTGGCAGCTGAAGTCTGTGTAGCATATTATGTGTTCATGCAACTGAATCCCATCTGTTGTTCACCTGACTCCTTTATGGTTTATGGGCTGTCTCTCCTTCAGCTACAATGAAGGTCTGAACATTTACACATGTGTAACAGATTCTCCCATGTAGAATCTGTTTGTAGATAGTTAATTGTGTGAAGCTGTTAACATGGTTTTCTATGAATCCTCGTATCAATGTTGGGACTTGACAGTTTAGATAGGTGAGACTGAAAAATTGTCTGCATCACTGGATTCAAAGGATACTAAGAAATTATAGTCTGGAGGTTAGATCAAGTGATGTTCTTTTGGGGCTTGTCCTGGGATTTACCCTGTTTATCAGTGTTCTGGAGGAGAAGGAATGGACCCTCATCAAGTACATGATACTAAACTGGCAGATAAGTCAGTGTGCTCTGTGGCAGGGCTGGAGGAATGAATCTCGATGTGCAGGAAGGATTTGTGCAAAGTCCTGCATTTCAGATAGTCAATAAAAGATTGAGCTGTATTTTAGCCAAGGGATTGAGGGAACTGATTATTCCTTTCTACTCAGCATTTGCTTTATTGCATCTAAAGTACTGTGGCCAGGTTTGGGTTCCTCAGTATAAGAAAGGGATTGATAAACTGGAACAAGTCCAGTTGAGGATTGCCCAGGCTGTTGGGAGACTGGGGCACCTGACCTATGAGGAAAGGCTGGGAGAGGTTTGTTCAGCCTTATGAAGTGGAAGCTCAGGGTGAATCCTATTGCTGTCTTCAAGTCCCTAATTGGAGGAGAGTGAAAAAATTCAGCCCCACTCATGCTTGAGGTGCCTAATATAAAAATGAGAGGTAATGAGGCAGATTACCACAAAAGAAATTCTAATTAGATATAAGGGTGCCCAGAGAGACTGAAATCTCTATCCTTGGAAAGACCTGATTGGGCTGAAAGTTGCACTGAGCAGCCTGATCTGTGTTGGCCTTGTATTAAGAGAGGGGTTGGATCAGGTGGTCTCCAGAGCTTGCCCCTCATTCTAAGATTGTTTTTGTACTATAATGAAAAATCAAGGCATCTGGTATGTAGCTCTTTTTTTTTTTTTTTTTTTGTATGTTCCTTTATGAGCTAGGAGCTATTTCTAGTGTCAAGAGTATAAAGCCTCTAAGTACATACCTTAAGAGAAGGGTAAACTTACTTAGCCCTGAGTAGTTGTATTTTCTGGGATAAAGACTGGTTTATTTTACATGAAATGAGCAGTATCCAGAATCCATTATAAGAATCACTTTATAGATCAAAGATAAACCTTTTTTTTTTTTTTCTGTTTCATTCTACCCCAGAGCCAGTTCATGCCGGAAAACCTGGTTAATGTGTATTTAACACAGTCTACAGTGTATCACTCGGAACATGGAAAGTAATAGGCAGTATCCACTGGAAGTGTGTCCTCTCCATCCCTGTTTCATTCTACGTGTGAGCTCCTAAAAAAGAATTTGGGGGCTTAACTTTAATTTCTTATCTTTGCAAATGGTGGCCTTAGCCAATATTTAGTTAAATATTATATTGACAGTAAGGGAAGTTTCATTTTGAGAATCCTATTTTGAGTAAGATCCCAGTGAGCTATTTTTTATAGTCCTAATGAATCTTAGCATCCACTTGCCTCTCCTTATCATGCATTAACTAATTTAGAAGGAAAAAAATAAAAGGTTTTGTTTAAAGTTAAAGCCTGTGGCACAGGCAGGACCTGAACATATAATCTAAATATGAGCTTCTCTAGTGAGACCTTCCTTTGTTTAGGCTATGAAGTTTTCAGCATAAGTAGCTGCTGTGTTCTGGGCATAACTACTAGGGGAATTAAGAATTTGAGCTCTCTTATTTTACCTATAATAATCCTAAGAGGTCCTGAGAATCTCACTGTGTTATTGATGCAAACCCAATTGAATATACTGAACAGTTACTTTCTTCTAATGTGATCCATCATAATTTGATTCTAGTGATGGTTCAAATTTTTCCCTAGGTTCTTCCTGACTACTTTTGTTCTAGAACTGTAATAATCCCAGTTATGACTGCTTCACCTACAAGCAAACAAAAAATGAGCTCTTTGTGGTGATGCCTGAACCACTATTGTACTCAAATGCTGCAGGTGGATAAACTCAAATTAGAGAAAGCAACTGGAGAATGACAGGGCAAAGTTACCTATTGCTGTTGTTGCAGGTGGTTTAGGATACATGCTCTGAGGCTAAGGGCTTTTTTGGCCCATTCTTCAGTTTAAGATGCAAATCACTATTTGTGTGTTAGAAGCACTGATTGCAAATAAACAAGATTTTAAACATTGTGACTAAAGTATACTGTGGGAGTCCATACTATGAGCATATCAGCATTGCTGTGCTATAAGCAGTTGGCAGACCCTTGTTTTGTTTAAGCAAGCAAATCTGGTTGTGAGATTGCTAGGATAATTTAGGCAGGTTTCTATGCACTGGGATAAAGTGCATGTCCTAATCTTGCATTGATTGGACTGATGATAATGAGGCTAAAATAACTGCAGTGAGTGTTCAAAAGTGATTTCTTTAATATTAAGGGATCCTATTTATTATTAATAGGATTATGTCAGAGTGCATGGTATCTAAAGAAAAGACATTCAGGAGCTTTGTAATACTGCAAATAATTATGTCCAGGGAGTTTTCTCCTACTTGGAAGTTTTGAAGCTATATTTAGTTCAGGGGTATTTGTGTTTGGTTTTGTTGAGTGGTTTGTGGTTTATTTGTCTTTGTTTTGTGTGATTATTATTATTATTTTTTTGTGGGGGTGGGGGGAGGTGTTGTATTTTTTGTTTGGGTTTTTCTTTTCCCCCTTAAGTAGGTGGGATTTTTTTTCAGGATCCTTGTAATAGAGTAACTCACTATTCTAGTGGTTCCTCATCCTGCATGTACATTGTGATGTAGTAGAAATAGAGTAACATCTGTTTGAATAGAAGAGCAATACACAATGAACTTTATCATTCATTATGGTATTTTTTGGTGTCTAGTAAATCAGGTGAGGCTGGACATTCATCATGATCTTGCACATTTGCTTTGTGCAGTCCTTAGCCAAACTCTGGTGTGTAGCCAGTTTGGTATGTAAGAGTAATTTTGATACAGAATTCCTACTTGTGAGAGAAGAAACCACACTCTCTTGTGCTCTTGGTTTAAAACATATAGCCATTTAGTGCACACTGTGTATGCATTTGTTTCTATTCCTTAACAGGTATTTCATGGAACCTGCACCCACAAGCTGCCTAGTACAGTAGTGCACCAGTGGCACAAACCAGTGGACACACACCCATGTAGTTTAAAGCATCATGTGCTTTTGGTTTATCACTTATAAAGACATAACTTGTCTCATATTAGAAATTTATTATTAAGTGTTGCACAAGATTTCTTCAAATTGATTCAACCTATTTATTTAATCCTTTAAAAATGTAATCAGGTTGTTTTTTTTAATGGAATTAATTCCATTTGGTATATTGATTCAACATGATTCTGGTGTGCCCTCCTCCCCTGCATTGAATCTCTGATGCAGTGTACTCACAATGGGAGCAGAATTGTGCAATTATGGTATTCTTTATTTTCCTTTATTTTTATAGATTTAAAGATATTTATCAAATGCATTTTTAAATCTATTGTCTGGAAAGATCTATTATTAAGAGGCATTGTTTGTTATGCATAACAGATGGACAAAAATCTTGGATGCATCTTACCCATGTCTTAAAATCAAAACACCTTCCACAGTCTGTCTGAAAGGGGGTAGGTAAATGTGATAGAGGCACTGTAACATGTAGTTAGGTATCTGTACAAATTAACGTATAAAATAATTAATGCATTAAGTGTTTATTAATATGGTTATGCAAATTCTAGGTCCTCTTTAAGTTCACCTCCTTTGTGGTACTCATCAGTACAGCCTCTGTTAATCGTTAATGATTAACACACCTTCTTCCTCCTTCACTTTGATCTGGGAATAATGCCAGACAGATTATTAAGGTATAAGTTTTCCTTCCCCTCCCATTTTGCCAGCTCATGCCAAGGTGTTACTGACCTCTGATTCCTTTCTTCTGATGATCTTAGCATTAATTCTCCAAATTCTATGCACTAAATGGCTTTTTCTCCCTTTTAAAATGTAAAGAGTACACCTATTCTAAGTAGCCTACTGATGAGAAGGTTGGATGTCTTCAGTGTTGTTAATCAGTAAATTAACTTCAAGCACTCATTTTAGTGCTGAAGATACACACTTAACTGAGATTGGCTTGCCCCAGATCAGATTCAGCACTGGCAAAGGATGAACTGGTGTCCTTGTGCTGCTTCTGCCTACTCAGCTCTAACTTGGACTGGCTGCTCTGGAGATCTGATGTCTCTTGTTTACATACAAACTGGTCAGGTGAAAGCACTCTGTTACTGATACAGCACAGTCCTTAGTCTCAGTGAGGTTGCATCACTTCATGTATACTGTGCCTTTGTTTTGCAGGGATAATAATGGCATTAATGTTGTAAAATACATAAAAGTTTGTGGATTGTGCTGATATGCTTTGTATTCAAAAAGATAAAATGAAAATGATACAAGAACTGTAATCAAGACCCCAAAGAGTAGTTGGATTTGCATCTCTTCATGACTATCCTTTTTATATTACTAGTATCTAAGGGAAGGCAACTGGCTTCTGTATCTCTGCCTCTAAATTTACAGAGTTCTAATTTGCATGCATTTCTTAAGACTTTTATCTCTGAGGGGTTTTAATCATATTTTTCAATGCTAGTGATTAAGAAAATACATTTTTCTTTTAATAAGGGTATTTAGCCTGTCACGACCAAGCTGTTTCTTGCAAGTTAGACATTATGACTTCTGAGAAAAAGGCTGATTCATTTGATAACATTCTGTTGTAGAGAGGAAAAAAAAAATATACCTCACTAGTTTGTGAGTTTGATCAGTAACACCAAAATGAGAGAGTTGGTGTCACTTTTGGACAGACTGAAGCATATAGGTAGAAAGATATGGAAATGATGGGATGTAAGGAAAACTGGCCTGCAGTGGGACTTCTGGGATAGATAATGATCGAATTAATGTTTCTTCCTAAGAAAAGGTTAATGACACAAAATTGTGGAAACTGGCTCTTTTCACAGAAACCCTCAGATATTTGAAATCATAATTTTATGGTGGCATCCTTGGCTCCAGTGAAACTAATTGTAAACTTCTCACCAGAGGTAATTTCTCATCCTTCCATTTAAGCTCAGTTTACTTTCTAACAGTAGACCATGTTAACAGGAACAGTCTGTATAATTCTGATCAGTATGCAGTAGCAGAACTTCTATTTGCCTAGTTGTTTTCAGTTGTTTTATTGAATTAATGAGTGTTGATCTCACTTGTTTTGTCTGCATTGAAACCTGACATATGCCACCTGTTTAAACATAAGATGACTTCTAGGTCTGAGTCAAAAGCTCCAGTTACTTGTTTGGCTTTGAATAAAGAAACATAGGGGATTTGTTTGCTTGGAAAAACTGCATTTGGGAGTTTAATAAACTTCCAGACTACACAGCTAATGGAGAGCAATACCACCCTCCATAGAATATTTAAGTATGTGTGTATTTAAGTGCATAAGAAAGCTTATGTTAGTATATATCAGAAAACCAAATGTTTTCACTGATTAAATCCCTCTTTCCTCATCTTTATTGTGCATTTGCCTCCTTCCATGCAGCAACACTCTGAACATCTGTTCATATGTGATGTTCACTTGTGCTAAATGAATAGGGATGTGTATTTGTCTCCCTCTAAAACTTGTAACTGAAATTCATGTATTTCCTTCATGTGCCAAGTGAATCTACCTTTGTTCAGGTGTGACTGTTGTGTGTCACCTCTTCCACAGGCCTCTGTGATGTCGTTATCTAGAACACTGTGAATAGGCATCCAGATAATAACTATATCATTCTACTCCATTTAGAGGATTTTCCCCTCTGAGTTTTATCATGTTCTCTGCTGAGCTGATCTTTTGATCTTTAACTTAAAGTCACTTGAGAAAAGTACGAATCCCCAAACTGCTACTAGTTTCATCATTTATTGTTAACCAGCACTAGAAAAAATGGTCTCTGATCATTACAAGAGTACTATAAATATTTGGATGTCTTTCTTATGTAGCTCATTTTGGGAGCTGATCTGCATACAGCTGTGTCAGGAGAAAAACAATAATGGTGCTATAGAAGAGAGCACCAAATGCTGTCACATCCCTGTAGCTTGAATAGCCAGTATTTCTGAAGACCTAACTGTTTAACAAATATGTTTAAAATATTCAAAATAGACAGAATTTATTTAAGATAAGGAAGTATATGGGGAAATTTGGCTCCTTATCAACAAGGCAGAAAAGTAGTGTCAAAGGACACAGAGGCTGAGATATGTGCTGGCTCTTTGCCATGGCTTTTATGGGGTCAGGTTTCTCCTCTAGTCCCCCAGGTCCCTAAGCCAAACATCAGAGCATGACCTGTAGTAAGACAAACTTAGAGGGGACTTCAACTAGTTGAATACGCAGTAGCTCATGCGACTAGATGGAGTGGATCAAAGGGTGCTGAGGGTGTTGGCTGATGGTATTGCAAAGTCACTGTATCATCTTCAAAAGGTCATTGGGAAAGTTCCACACACTGTGACAGGCTGTCCCAAAAGCAGCTTTGCAGTCTGAGTCCTGGTGGAGGAGAAGGTGAACTTGTTTCAGCAGTAGGTTGTTCTGGTGAAGAATACCAACAGCAGATTGGGCTGGGCTACCTCAGGTGTGACCAGCAGGTCAAAGAAGATGATTGTTGGCAATATATTCAGCAGTTGTGAGACTGCTTTGGGAGTACAGTGTCCAGCTCGGGACTTGCCAGTCCTGGAATGACACTGATAGATGGGAACCAGTAATCATGAGCATAGTCAAAGAGAGAGATAGGGGCCCAGAGAGGCTGTTAAGTATTAATCCATAGAGACACAGCTGCACTTGGCCCCGTCGGCGCTGCTCCGAGGGAGGTGGTTGGATGCACGTTCCCCAGGTCTGCCTTGTAACCTCCTTTGGGAGAGCTTGGCTCCGTCGCGCCTTGCCTGCTTGAGAGCACGGCCTTCCCTGCAGCGGGAAGGACAGCGGGAGGCAGCACCCCCGGATCCCCGCCTGGCCGAGAGCCCGCCCCGGCGGTCGCTCGGCGCTCCTGGGCCGGTAGCGGATGCGCGCAGCGGGGTTCACGGCAGCGCCGTGAGGCTGCGGGGATCGGGGGCGTGCGAGGCTCCTTTAATGGCCATGGGGCGGGGCGGGGCGCGGGCGGTGGTGTGCGCGGGGGGAATATCCCGCTCGGAGCATGCGCTGCGCGGGGCGGCGGAGCGAGGCGGGCGGTTGGCGGCGCCGCATTTCCCCGGCAGCCGCGACGGCAGCCAGTGAGCCCGGCCCCGGCGCCGCTCCCGTGCGGGGCCGTGGTGGCGGCTGCGGAGCCCTGAGCACCCGCCGCTCCGCCCGCTGCCGAGGGGGGCTGCGCTCCGGCGGCCCGGACCGCGCCCGAAGGGAGAAGCGGAGAGCGGGGAGCCGCGGCGGCCATGGGCAACGAGGCGAGCCTGGAAGGAGGCGAAGGGCTGGGCGCCTACCCCGAAGGGGAGGCGGTAGCCGGGGATGGCGGCGGCCCCGCGGCCCCCTTGCAGCGCCTGGTCCCGGCCGGGGTGGAGGCGGACCTGAGCCAGCTGAGCGAGGAGGAGAGGAGGCAGATCGCTGCTGTCATGTCAAGGGCGCAGGGGCTGCCCAGAGGGAACCTCGCCGGCGCGGAGCCACCTCCCATGCAAAGGCATGCACGGAAAATCTCCCTTCTCCCGCTACTCCCTTCCCCCCTTCTCCGGCTCCTAGCGGTGGGGCGGGGGGCGAGTCGCAATACGATCCGGGGCCGCTGCATCGGGAGCGGGCGTTGCATTTTGCTGCCTGCGGGAGGGAAGGGGGCGGCTGCACGAGCGCGGACACCAGGACGGACCCTGCTCTCCCACTCCGGTGGTTTTTAATAACGAGTCTCGGTTCCAGTGGGCTGCGCCCTCTCCCCTCCCTTTGCACCGCTCCAGAGCACGGGTAGTTTCTGTATCTAGGGAGGAGAGAGGTTTGCAGGCAGCGTTTCGTTTTTTCACCGTGTGCGTGTGCTTTACGGGGCTGGAGTGCCCCACAGCTGAGAGTAGCCAGGGAAGCCGCCCCCAGGGCTGTTGACTTCTGTAAGCTGCTTTTTCTTGAGAAAGGTTCTTACTGAATCTTTCAAACCTTTTAGGCATAATGCATTTGCTGGATGTTACTCTGCCAGTTCTTAACCTCTAGAGCTGTCGTTTGGCTTCATTAAATAGTCATGGGTTTAAGAGGTCTGTTTCAGTCTATTTTTTCCCCCTTTTTTTCCCGGTATATCTATATATCTATATATTTTTATTTTTTATTTTTTCTAACGGATGGATTAAATCGATTGCTACGGAATCCAGTGTTCTGGATAGCGATGGCTTTACGTTGTTGTGCATCAGGGAAGGCTGGGGCAATTTCCTTCCTCTTTCTCTCCTTGCCCTTTAGTAAATTCCCTGCCTGCCGTGCAACAAGCCCGCTACGCTCCCCGGCCCGGGCCCGCTGCTCTCGGCGGTGCCGGTCCCGGCCCTCCCGGCTCGGCGCTCGCCGCCCGTGCCCCTGTCCACGGTCCTGAACTCGCCGCTTCCCCCGCCCCCTATCCAGGGCCGGCGTCTCCGCTGCTCTCGCTCTCCGGGGCCGGGCGTGTTGTTTGCTTTCAGGGAAGGTGTTGAAAGGAGCTTTCTCGACTGACTGTGCAGCACGGTTCTTATGTATTGACCTCACCCTACATAAACGCATACTGAGTTTATATAATATCAGGTTTATATAAGTGAATTCTAGAAGAGAAGCAAGGAGGGTGGGACCAAATTCATCCTTGGGTGAACAACTGAAGTCATTGGGATTATACCTGAGATGACAGTCTCCATTTTTTTTTAGAACTAGAAATGAAATGTTCTTATTTCATGCTTTGCATAATTATTAAACGGGTATTAGCACTGTATATAAAACATTTTTACATCCATCTGACTCTACCTAGCTTCTATAATTAATGAAAAAAAAAGTTATATTGGTTAGTTCTGTAAAACTAAGATCACAGTTCTCATTTGTATAAGAGCCTATGAGCAAGAGAAAAAGACTTTAAAAGTTTGTTTCATGCTAATGTTGCAATAAAAAGTAAGATAAATATCCTTGGAAGATTTTAGAAGAGACTAAACTCATTATGATGTGAATATTTCTGCTTTTAGAGATGACTACTTTCCTATAAACTTATTTCAGAAATGATTTTACTTTTGTTAGTGTACCAGACTTAAACTCTCCATTTAAAGTAAAGGCACTCTGGGAGTTTCAGCCCTTTCAGTTTTAGGCAAAGATGGCATCTTAACATCCAGTGCAATAGCCTATCAACTGTCTTCTGGTGTGGGGTTTTAGCAGTTCCCATCATAGCATCGTTTTGCTGGTCACACTGTAATGAGGTTGCACCTTGTCTCTGCTCTTGTTTTGTGATTTTTACTTGTTTCTTTTGCCTGCCTCTCTTTGCTGTTGAGGTCTATTAAGAATAATAGGAATAATTATTAAGAATCTGATCCAACCCTGTAGACTAAGACTCTTCTAGGGACTGGGGTCAGCCTCTACAAGACTTTGACTTAGTAAAGAACTATCCTGCTGAGGCTCAGATTCCTTAGCTTTGAGCTTATTTATTTAGTTGTTCTGGCCAAAGAAATCTAGTGTGGAAAGCACCTCTTAAGTGATGCTCTACACCTGCTGTTCTAACAGGTTTTTCCTCTAGCATGGTTATGCCAATCCAAATGTTAAGTGACTAAATCAGTGATCAAAAGAATTCTGGTTTCTAGTTTATATAGACTTACATTACGATGGTGTCCCTGTTGCTTGGTCTGTTAGGCATTTTTTTTCATGTTGTTAGCTGGATTTCTTTTCTGTGATTTCCCTTATTAACTATTATCCAGTCTTACCTGAGAAACTAATAATTATTTTCTATTCTAAATGCTTTTATTCCCCTTCCAAAGCAACCCAAGTCTTAAAGTGTGCTAATTCCTCATGATTGATGCTATCTTCAAGTAAGAAATTTTGCAGTTACAAATTTTTTAGTAGTAAGTAATGTATGTACCAGGAAACAAAGTTGCACTCATACCACTGTGAAATACATGCTGTAGCTTCTAGGACTTGTATAGGCTTTGAGCTTTTAAGTCTTCAAAAGTGCAATAGCCAAATAAATGCAGTTAATATTTAATTATGCATTTTACTATAAGTGTTTAGAACTAGTGCATGTAAAATGAACTGCCTGAATCAAATGTAGCTTTTTAATTTAAAAACCATTTTTAGACCATCTAGGTTCCAGTCAGAGTTTGGGATGCTTAGCACCTGTGGATATCATTCTTTCCCATTTCAGTTCTTTGTCTTCAGAAGACTCATGATTAGAGTTTAGTTGAAACATACACCATCAATTAGCAAGGCAGTTCCAGTTGTTCTAGCTTCATTGAATGACTGACTGTGTCAGTGTCCACTTCCTGAGTAATTGTTCTACATTTTCTGAAAGGATTAGATGACCAAACTGACTCTATGAACCACCTAAAACAGCTGGGTGTTCAATTTTTTTGTTGTTTTGTTTGTTTGTGTTTCACTTCATGAAGTTGTTCACAACAGACATTAACAGAAAAAAAGTTGCTGCATTTTGAGGAGAAATGCTAAGAATTCTTACTGTCACGCTTCTAAGGTGTGTTTGTGGTATATTTTCCCCCCAAAAGATGTATTTTTGTTAATATCACTATACTGACTTAACCCCTAAACAAGCCCATCACCATAGCCCCTGGAAATATATACATAAGTTTATACCTATCTTGTCTGTAGGTGTGAAAAGATCTTAACTACACAACTCCAAGATAGTTATTACACTTCTCTTTAAAACTATATATACTGATGAAAGGGAAAAAGACATGCCTTTTCAAATAGGTTTTTATAGTTATGGCATTCAAGAAATAGACCAGTTGTCTTTTTGTTGAATTTTCTCTTGACTCCAAAGTAAGCTTTGATTTGTCTGTAATATTCATGAAAATGAATAAAGATGAGTTCTGTGAATCAAGGCTGAAGTGAGATGAAATGTAGCAGCATAAAGAAAAGAATTGTGTGATGGAGGACTAAATGATTTTACTTCTTGAGTCTGGATTGAAGACTTTAAAATAGTGGTGGGTTTTTAATGATTTAAAAAGCTTACAAGTAAGAAAATTTATTGTCAAATGAAGACAAGATCTATTTTCTTTTTAGAATTGCTGATTCTCCAGATTAGTCAAAATCGTTCAATGTCAATTTGCAGCTAGTTGTAAAATAGTTCTAGAAAGGCTTCCAGTGCCAGCTACCAAAAACTAAATGAAGCAAGTCCTGGCTTTTGACAGAGGTAACAATTCTCAAGAAGCTTGTCTTTTCAAGGCTTTTCTTTCACTGGTTCACCACGCTCTGTCTCCAGTGCTTAGAAACATTGTTATGTGTAAAGGCAAGACAAGTCTGGTCTTCAGAATACACCAGCAGCTTTGTGGAATCACCTGGCTTTATTTCCTCAATTCGTGAGTTTTAATCTCATTTCAAGTCCTGGCATCTGATCAGGTGGAAATTTATGGAGACATTATTTTGATAAAGATGAAAGCTGGAGGAAAACTCTTGTTCTAGTAGTGATCACAGTTATTCATTCTTGTTCATGCTCAAGTTCAATTTCTAGAAACAGGTTTAGGTTGTTTTTTGTTTGTTTTCCACCTTCACACTGTAAGCTTTGGGCATGGTACCCTGTTTCCTGACCTGAGTTTTAACAGTGCCATTGATCCATTACATTTTTTCCCTTGTCACTCTTAGTGCTGTTGAATGAAACTTACCAGCATTTTGAACACTTGCAAACCTGAATGTTGGAAGTGCACCAGACTGCCACTAACAGACTGAAATGATTTCACTTAGTAAGCAGCACCTCTCCAGATAAACCTAGAGTGGTTTCTATTATTACAAGAAATAGAACTGCATGTAGCTAAGTTACTGATGAGAGTATACAACTGTTAACAAGCCAAAAATGTCAAATATTTAAGGGTATTAGATTATCAGGTTTTCTGAAGTATCCTTGTGAATGAGTTAATCAATGTTCACTGGTGCCAGTGGAAATACACCTTCTCCAGTGGGTTGCATATTACAGTTGTAAACTTCACAGTATTATGGTCAATAATTTTATAGGAATGGGGAAGTGTAAATAAAGTTATGGAAGGCCGGATATAGTATATCCTTAACAAGCATTTCATATGGATTTTTTTTTTTTAATTTACCAAAAAAAATTCATATGCAAGATTGTGAGAAAGTCTCATGTTGGGAGAATTATGAGCGCAGAAATGACTGCTGCTTCACTTTCTTACTTTGATGTTGTCATAGCTAGGTATGTAATGAAAACTCTGAATATTAATCAGAATAGTAAACCCGCAGTAACATTAACAGCATAAACTAATTATTTTCAATGTGTCTACTACGTATAGTTCTGCAGACTTCTGATAAAAATCTTATAAAGAATTGTGAATTTATTTTTTTTTTATGTTAAGTAATACATTTAAATGTATTGAGTGATTATTTTGCTCATGAATGGCTGAGAAGAAATGTCTGGAAAAACAAGATTGCAGTTAACTGGATCTCTCAAAGTAAAAACTGGAAATTTTATATTTGCAATGCTGTTGTGGCACTGAAGAGCACACTGTATCTTCCAGCCAAAGCAAAGTGATAGCACTGAATAGAATATTTTACTACACCTTTTAGCAGTAACATTAAATACTATATTATTTCCTCTAGCTGCAGCAAAGTATAGCAACAAGCAGAATACTATGCAACATACAAAGGCACCTTCTTGATTTTGGCTTGCAGTATTGTATTTTCTCCTATATTAAAAGATAGAAAAATATTAGTGTTAAAGAATTGGGAAGAATCCCTATGTAATGAGAGATGTTATTGCTCTGCAATATAAATTGTTGGGGTGTTTTTGAGAGGAAGTTCTATGGTAGTTCTATTTAAAAAGAAAAAAAAAGCTTCAAGACTAATTCTGTGAACTGACACCTGCTTTGTTGTATTTTTTTTTTCTGATTTTTGGCCAAATAAATATTTTAAATTGAAATATACTTCATTATAATACTTAAGTATATTATGCCTTAACATGCCTGTATTCTAGAAGTTTAAATCCCTGCTGCATATTGAATTGTAAAGATATCAATATTTTGTGTAAGTTGGCAGAAATTTACAAGCATTACTTACTGTGCAGTGTTTTTCTTGCATGGTCATGCTTTGATTGCCTAATTTTCTGACACCTCTTCTTCTTAGTCTCTGTATCCCTATGTTTGGATCCCAAGGAATAGAGTTAGTTGGATTTAAGTAAAATAGGAATGTGTAGTTTGTGTTCTTCAGATTTCTGAAGAAAAAATTACCTTGTTAACTGTTATGTTTTCTAAATAAATTAGTCTGTGACTGAATACTTGTCAAAACCTTTATAGAACAGTAACTTTTATTCCAATAGTTTTTAAACACACCTTATGTTTTAACCCTTAGTCTTGCAAGTATTTAAGGACTTGACAGACTTCACAGTGTTACCAGAGCACTTTCAAGGTCATAGATGCATCTCATTTATCTAATTTTTCTTAGTACTCTGCATAATTTTAATTTTCTTATATTTTCTGTCTGTAGACATCCTGAGCTTGATACAAGCCACCGTTCCAGGCAACCAGGTAAACCTCCAGATCCAGGACCACCAAGTTTAAGTAAAAGCAGAACAGTAGATGTGCTGAAGACAGAACAACGGGCACCAGGACGGAGTCCTTCTTCTATTAGCCTGAGGGAATCGAAGTCCAGGACTGATTTTAAAGAAGATCAGAAGCCAAGTATGATGCCCAGTTTTCTTTCAGAAGCCAATCCATTGAGTGCAGTCACTTCAGTTGTGAACAAATTCAACCCTTTTGATTTGATATCAGATTCGGACTCAGCCCACGAAGAGGCTGGTAGGAAACAAAAAGTTACCCCAAAAGACCAAGGGAAACCTGAGGATCAGAGGAGCCTTGGAAAACATCCTGCTCAACAACAGTCTCCAAAGCCAGCTGTTAAACAGCAAGGACCTGTCAGACCTACTCCTCAGCAAACGGAGTCTTCCAAACCAGTGCCTCAGCAGCAGCCTGGGGAACCAAAGCAAGTTCAGAAACCAGGCCCTGGTCACCCAGCAGACTCTAAACTAGAACAAGCAAAACAACAGCCCCAGCCACGAGGACCACAGAAATCCCAGCCCCAGCAGTCAGAACCAGCAAAGCCTGTTCAACAACAGACTTCTGCTAAACCTTCATCAGGCCCAGCAAAACCATCAGCACAGCAACCAGACAATGCTAGAACATCATCCCAAGCACCACCTCCCACAAAACCATCATCACAGCAGCCAGGAGCAGTAAAACAACCATCTCAACAACCGGCACGGCAAGGAGGTCCCGTGAAGCCACCATCTCAGCAAGCAGGACCTCCAAAACAGCCTTCTCAGCAACCCGGACCTGAAAAGCCCTCTGCTCAGCAAACAGGACCTGCAAAACAACCTTCGCAGCCTGGACCTGGGAAGGCGCCTCCGCAGCAAGCAGGGTTTGTCAAACAAGTACCACCACAGGCAGGGCCTCCAAAACCATCTTCTCAGACTGCAGGGCCCACGAAGCCTCCGACACAACCACCGGGAGTTACAAAAGCACCAGCCCAGCAACCGGGGCTTGAAAAACCCTCACAGCAAAAGCAAGCTGCTGCCACCCAACCCACAGATTCCACCCCAAAGAAAACCTTGTGTCCTCTTTGCTCAACCACTGAACTGCTGCTGCATGCTCCAGAAAAGGCCAATTACAACACGTGCACACAGTGTCATACTGTAGTCTGCAGCCTGTGTGGATTCAATCCGAACCCTCATATAACAGAGGTGAGTAGTTTTCAAACTGATGTGCACTACCAGTGCACAAAATGAAATTTTCTTTTGTTATGCTAAAGTAATCAGATATGTTACAATGTATCATTGTGATCACTTAAGGCCTTAAGTTCAGTGAAAAAAAATCATGGTATTTGAGAAAACTGCTTATGAGTAAAAAGGGGTGAAGCTGAAGAGAAAGAAGGTAGTGGTTGGTTCTCTGTTTCCATTGTTTAGAAGTGCATTCTCATTCCTTCACAGAAATGAGAATGTGATGATTTTTGCCATTTTTTATTGAATTTAAGCATTCAGGCTAACGTTTATAATCTGACCACAACAGTAATATACTAGTATGTTTATAAATATGTAAGTTTGCTGCTATAAGAACTAAGACAAAGAAAAAAAAAGACTCTTCATAGCCTCAGTGTGTGTTTTGGAGAAGGATGTAGGGTGGATTTGCTTTGTAACTGTTTAAATGTTCATTACCTGAAAGCCTGAGTCATGAGATTTGACTTGGTGATACACAGGCTATTTCATTCTTGTGGTATGCTAAGGAAGAGATCTCTCTGGACTGTTTCTAATATTGATCACTCTTCTTGCTGTAATTCTAGAACAGAAATGTCAAAAAGTAATATTAGGACTTCAAATGTCCTTACTTTAACCTGGTGTTTCTTGTTCTTTGGTTTATGTGCTTGTACATATCCTTTACTTGCTCTGCATGAGAAAAAGACTTCATATGAATGTCTTTTCTTATTATTCCTTGAATAGCTTCTTGTGTTCTGATACGTTGATTTTAATTTTGAAATCTATTTTGAGTTTGTTTTTAGTACCAACAATTTTATCAGTTTATAGAAATTCAAGCACAGCAGACCTGGCACTGAAGACACGCTATTGATAAATAGCCAGAAAGAGTATTTGAGAAGATTTTTTTAGTCTTGTTTGAGTGTAAGTTTAGCTGATCAGAGATGCTGATAAGAAGTACAGACTGCTAGTGTATGTTGAACCTGACAGATAATATTCTTATGTTTAAAATTGAATCAAAGAATTACTGAGGAAGGAGTGTCTTTGGGAGTGTCATCTAATCCAACTCTCTGCTCAAAGCAGAGTCACCCAAAGCAGGTTGCTCACTGACAGCTTTTAATATCTCCAAGGGTGGAGACTTCAACTTCTCTGGGCAACCTGTTTGCTCAGTGCCACAGTGATTTTAGAACATTCCCATCAGTTAACTTTCTTTCCAGTATGTATGTTTATTAGCTGGTACCTAGTAACAAACAGCAGGCTTTTTGCATCCAGCAAGTGTATTATTTAATGTTTTGTTGTTAAAGTTACAAATTTAAATCTGAAAGATTAATTGCAGTAACCATTGGTAGCACACTGCATTATTTAGGGGTATATTTTGTTTTGAGTTCAGGGAAATTAAGGATTGAGATAGTTGGCATTAATACTTTGACTGGAAAAGGAGGGATGGCAACAGCCATGTGCAGAAGTTTCAGAGCATCTGCAACTAATCAGGGCCTATAAGAGGAAAGGAGTTTGAGGTAAAACAAGATCTATTTATGTATAAGGGTCAAGGTATGTGATGCATGGATGTTGAAGCTAAAGAGGAAGTTTTGTCAGAAAACTTTACCATCAAGTTCTGACAGAATGTTTTTAAACCAAAATTCTTATATTTGTTTGAGGGTGCTCAGTTGTTTATTTCCATAGTGTGCTCTTGGAGTCTCTGGAGCTCTGAGTTTGTCTTCCTTGAAAAACTTATTTCTCATGGAAATGGTCAGCAACTTAGGTATGTTCAAATGAAATTGCTTTTGAGAGAATTTATCTAAGAAGATTTCTAAGTATTTGGAAATTCTGTTAATAACTGCAAGTTTTTGAAGTGGGCACTCTCTAAGTGTGTAATTCAGGACTTTTAAGACAATAAATACAGCTGCATTTAAGAATAACTGATTGCATACATATGTAAAAGCAGATTTGAATTTCTTATTACACATTGAAATAAACACAGGATATGCATTTATTTCATGATTAAAGCATTTCAGTAAAGAAGGTATTGGACATCTAATTTATTCAGCTATTAGTACCAATCTCCTGACTCCCACTCAGACTTTTCTCATTTGCTCAGCTTTGCACCACAGCTGTCTTGCTGAAACTTCTTTGTGGGTGTCCTGCTGCAATCTGCAGTGAAGTGCATCGAAAATCACATCTGATTTTGTTACTGAACAGTTGGAGCAAAGTAACAGAACCTGCTTTGGCACATACAAAAAATTGACATTTCGGTGGCAAAGGTTCCCTCTTGAGTTAGTCTTATTTCTTCTAGTTTTCCTTTCATTTCAGTATTTGGATTATTAATATTTTTTTTATGATTCCTCCCTTACAATAGTTTACACATTTCTTCTTTTCTAGTGTGAAAACCCTGATTTGTGTCTTAGTTCACTTGATTATGGTGCAAGTTTTTGTTTGGCTTCTCTTTATGTTCTAAAGTGTTGTTGACCAAAAGGCTTTGTCTCTTCCTTATGCTTTTACTGTCCATATTTTGACCTCTTATTGTTATACTTCATCTTTTCCTGCATTTCTTTTTGTCAAATTTTATGATTCCATAATCCTGTGTTGTGGCTTTCCCATGCCATTTATAGCCACGTTTTATTGGTCACGCTAAAACACGTTACTGATTGGAAAGCAGTGATTCCAAATTGGATGTGGGAAGAGTGAAGGACATCTATTTAGAAAAGAATTTTATTACTTTTGTTCTCAAATATTTTCCCCTGTAGAGCTGCCTGAACTACCTTCTTAAAGATATTCTTCTTAGAATTCTTACAGTCTTCATAACTAGCAGAGTGAACTACCTTTCCTACACAGCTCTTTATACATTTATCTATTTCTAGCTGTGCATTGCAAACTGGCTCAGGAAGTAGATTGTGTGCATTGTAAAACCATTATAAAAAGTGCTGGTGTAAAAAAAAATATTCTTTTAATTGTCTATTTAAAATGCAATATTATATGCACTCTGTTTTAACTCACTGAAGAGAACTCTGTAACTAAGAGCAGAAAGTGATACCTGTATTGCCACAAGGTCTGACTCCTTGAACTGTTTCTCTGAACCACCTGACATTGTGGTCTCCCTAGGGAAAAGGGATAGTTGGTGTCTTGGTTTTTACATTGATCTGAAGAGAAAACACCCCATATATATAACATGTTCAGTAACATATGTCTCTCTAATCTCTTTAGCTATTCACACACCACTCATCACCATGGCACGTGACTGCCTAGCAACAGTTGCATAAAGTAATGGAAAAAAATTATATAAACAGGTTTGATGACTGCTACTCTATCCCATTTTCCTTTCACTTACATCAGAACCTTGTATCATATGTTCGTTTATGCTTAAATATGTTATTCTTAAATGCAACTGTATTTGTCTTAAGGTCCTGAATTACACACTTATAGAGTGCCTACTTCAAAAAAATATTCATTTTATTACATGGTGATTTATTTTCTTATTAAAAAAAAAACAAAAACAAAAAGTAAAACTTGCCAAAACTTTTTTTAAAATAGGAGTAGGCTTTCTGGAAATGAGTAAAGACACACCTGAGGGATTATTAATTTTTATTAAACACTTAAGTATGGTTTTGAAAAGGCTAGGCAAAAATAATGAACTACTATACTTAAATCTAAATGATCAGTGCATATGCTTGATAGTTGGAGTAAATTATTATCCCCTGTGAACTAGTTACTGGAAGATACATAAAACACCCTGAGAAGGATTTCAAGTGCAATAATATATCATTACACTCTTTACGATGGGCATCTATAAAGTCAATCATCAAGTGGAGTCTTAAAGCTGTTAATACTGGAAACTGCCTGGATGTGTGAGCTCTGCTCCAGGAGCCCACCCTTGATGAGTATGTGAATGCCTGTCTTCTAGGTAGTTTTTAAAAGGATTGTTTTTCATGCCATTTTTCCACATTAGTCCATGTTTCATCCACTGTTTCAGGGTGCTTTTGAGAGACCATCTGCAATTAGTCTCAGAGCTAGGTGTTTTTTACTTGCAGAAAAGTTGCACATTCTGATAATATGAAGTTGCGTACATTGATGCAGGATTTGTTTACTTGTCAAAAGCTTTTCTGGATGGAGGCAAAGTGAGTTCAGAAAAAAAAAATATTGTCTTTAAAACAACATGTCTGTATCAAAGATTACTTAATCCTAGTGGAAAAAAGAAGGGGAAATAAAACCAGGTCATGTCTCCCAACGAGGGGTGTATAATTTCACATCAAGTAGAATATTTTACTGGGTTTACACTTCCATTTTTCAGTTCATCAGGAAAAAGAAATAAATAGTTCGATCTGAAAATACTTTCTTGTTTTTGTTGTTGGAATTACTTGGTCAAGATTTTTTTTTTTTATTTATTTCGGTAGATCTAGGAATTTTCTGTCAGTTGCTCTAGATACTACAGCCTTGATTTTGTGATCTTTCCTTCTGCTTTTATTTTTATATACAATCATAGCCAATATTTGGTGATTTAAGAATATCATGATTTGGTTCAAAACTTCATGATGAATTTTGGTCTGATCATGTTTGTTTTTATTAATGTCCTGAACCTTCAAGTATCCTAAACAGGGGCAGCTACTTTGGTATGAAGTATTTTAAGTAACTAAAGATAATTTAAGCAATCAGAAATGCATTCATTTTTGTCAGTTATTATAATTATTATAGACTTGTACATGGAAAGGAATATATAAAATGCTATTTCTATAAGGAAGATGACTGTAGTACTGGTGATGAATCCAGATGAGTTTTGCTTATACTTAAATAAAATTAATAGGAAAGGCTCTATTAAATCTGTGCTGATTACGTGACAGTAAAGGAAGCTATTGATTGAATTGAAATATTCCCTGGGGTTCACAGTCTAGACCCTGCTGTTTTGTAGTAGTGCATAAGAGCCAGAATGCAACATGGACTGGACATCAATATAAACAAAAATAAAACTGCCATTACTGTGGGTAGTGACATGCCACAATTTCTAAGCTTTTTAATTGCAGGAAAAATAGCTTTGAAACTGTATGTCCTGTGTAAGCTTAGACTTGGGCAGGTATTCAGAGTTCTATAAGTAAAACAAAGCAGAAAAAAAATAAGGACCTGAATCTCCTATAAATTGTAAAGAAATGAGTTAAAAAAACAAACCAACGAAACCCAAAGCTTTTCTCCAATTATTCATTTAGATGTCAACTCTTAATTGTGCTGAAGTAAAGCTAGATGTGTGTGTAAAAGAGGATGGAGTTTATTCTGGGTCCAAGCTGATCAGAGAGCAGATTCAAAGAAGCCTTGCTTAGCTGTCTTTTAAAAATGATCAAAGTTTGAAGTATTTCTGTGTGGAATATTTGGTTTGGTCCAAAGAGTATGTGGGGTGTTGCAGTGTTACTGCAGTTTGTATGGAAATCGACCTTATTCACAGTTTTTGTGATGAAATTAAGTTAGTGTAGTTCCTTTAGTTCTGCTCCCAACTAGAACTGCCACACAGGCATTTGGGAAAATTGTAAAGATCCTCAAGTAGAAGTGTTATGGAAGTAGAGAATATTATTTCTCTTTGTGGAATTTCTTACATATACCCACATACCATTTCACTCTCAGAGGAAGACTGGGTGACTGAATTTTTGCTTTACATTTAGGATTAAAAATATTAATAGTATTGATATCCTGTGGATTTTTTTGAAATTTATTTTTTTCTTTTACCAAAGAGTCCCAAAGCAGCAAACACCTCTTCATGGTGAAAGGTTTCTCAGTATTTCAGTTGGGCAATTTTCTCATTTCCTCAGAAAAAAAAAAGAAAAAAGAAAAACAACCAACCAAACTATCCTGCCTGGTTTTTAACACAAGTAAATAATAAATTAATCTGCATAGCTAAAGATGTCAACTACAGGGAGCCATCTGCGCCAGGATTGCTGTTGCTCAGCAACTGTAATTTACTACTATGTGAGGCCATGTGATGCGGAGATGCTGTTTGCTGGGTACTCAGTGGGCAGGAAGCGAAGCCCAGCCCTGCCTCGACCAGACGAAGTAATCCGTGTTCAAATCCCAGCCGTACTCACTTGGATGAACACCATTAACCTCTTCTTTGCCGCTTTCTTGATTTGCAGTCAGATGTTGTTGTGAATTCCTGTGTTTCTGGTGTATTAAATCTCGAGTTAATGAGAGCAACTGGCATTGGTTGCAGCGATGCATGGTGCTGAGCTGTGCTAAGTCTTTTTCTTTGTCCTGAGCATGAGGCAGTTTAAACACATGCTTGGCTGTAGAAGCTAACTTTTAGATATTCTGAGATAGTTGTGTTAAAAAAAAAAGTCTGTTTTGCTTTATGATTCTGATTATATAAGCTATAAAATAATAGCTCCCCAAACACTCATGTTCATATGCAAACTGCAGCTTTTTGTATTAGTAATTTAAGCAGAGTAGTGGATTATGTTTTAAGATTGTGATAACTGCATAGCATGTCATCCAGTAATTTTTTTTAGTAGTTTAAAAGTAGCTGAGAAACATAAAAATCCACTTTAAAAGATTACTTTTATAAAAAGTTTGCTCCACCATTGGTTTAGCACCAAGCCACAGTGCCTGTAACCATTGCTAGGGCTACCTGGGGACTGTGCTGCTGACTAGAGCCTGGCATCATTTTTGTGAGCATCTTGAATCATTGTTCCCTGATAAACTCCTCTATTGCCTTTTACATCTGATATTTGCAAGGGAAGTAAATATTTATTTTGTAGTGATGATCTATTTGCCTTAAATGAGAAATAGTTGCATACTGTGTACAATAGTTAAATGTTTGTTTCAGTGTAATTACTTTGAGTTGCTGAGATTTTTTTCATGGGGGTGGTGTAGAAGGAAACATTTGTCTCTAGTATTGCTCAGGCTTATTTAGAAGACCTTTTCAGCTTTATGTCAACATATTAATTCAGTTTGTTCCATTATAGTTATTGTTCTTTTCTGTTCATAACAATTTTCTGATCTAGTTTCCTGTCTCTTATTTTTTTATCAGTATTTTATCACCCTACATGAAGCTGCATAAAATCATAGGCCCAGGTGCTTTATTTTTCATGTGTGTCTCATTATCTTGGTAGGAAGGTCTTCTAATAGCCAAATCTGAATTCCTTGCTCCTCTCTGAAACTGTCAGGAACCAAATAAGCTGATGTGTTTTTGGGGCAGTGTTGTGCAATGTAATAAAAGCTATTTACATATCTGTGGCAATGCAGTCCATAAATTTTTAAGTTTCTGTGGTGGTATAAAGGGATGTTAATATTTTATGCATAACTTCAAGTTCCTTTTTGTACCACCAAATGACTGGTCTAAATGAGAATGAGACCAAGTGCCTGAGAATGCAGATCTCTTCTGCAAAAGGGCTGTTAAAATGCCTTCTGAGAGTGACAGTCATATAGTCTGCCAGTACTTTCTATATGAAATATGTTCAATCTGAAACTCAAAATTTCTTTCTTGAGTACATCTGGAATCTCAGAATCAAGCTGGATTCTCTTCCTCCCCTATATAATCTGCAGGGAAAGAAATTGAGTATGCCAGTCGATGCACTCTCTCTCTCTTGACAGTTTTCCTATTGCTTCTGATGGGTTTGTGTGGTTAGAACAGATCTGAACACTTCTGCAGGAAGGAATAGGCACAGGATTGCATGCTGGCCTTGTTTGGGCTGAGCTGAACTGACGTGTAGCTTGTATTTGTTATTGGAGTCAACTGCTAAGAGTGTGAATGCAGCAAGCAGGGCGAGCTATGGAACATGGTGCTGCAATTTTCTTAAGTGTAATTCTCCATGGATGTTGTTACTCAAATAGTGAGAATAAATTCATTTGGTTGCTCCTAATAAGTATAGTCTATGGAGCTTTTTTATCATTTTAAGGTTGATGAATACATAAAATAGATTTTAATTACTTGTTTGTTGTTATGAGGACATATAGTTTCTACTTTAGTCATTTAGAAAGCAAGTTAGCACTCGTGTTTAGCAGGTGAAATCTGAACAAAAATGCTGTGCATGAAATCTGTCAAATTTACTGCTAGTCAATTGCAGTGCTAGTCATGGCTCTTAATGTCACGGGTCTGAGAACGAAGAAAATAACTTATGGATCTTTTCTGGAAATAAGATCCAGGCCCCACCACTATCTACCAGTGTGAAAATAGACATCTTTGCATCCTCAGCATCAAAGAAGAATCTTCTTTACTAGTAGACAGGAGCTTGAAAAGCTCACATGTTGCCCTTCAAAACTTTTGCCTTTTAGCTCTAGCTAGATGTATGAGAAATTTTTGTATTTGTATTTAACAGAAGCCTGCTCCCATGAAAGCTTATGGAAAACCTCTGTAATTCCAGTATGGAGGGTGGCTGCTGTGTGATACAATACTGCATCATGTAGCACACTTCAGTTTGAACTCCTGCGGTTCCAATCACAGAACTACAGTTTCTACAGTGTTGTGTTTGTTTGAAGATGATGTGTTTAAGCTGTAATGACTTGAGGGTTTTGGCACTTAATTCCTCTCATTAAAATGCATGGAAGTAATTTTATGTATAAACCAGAAAGATTTAAAATATAATACAGTGAAGTAAAACTTCCCTTACGTTTTCCATTTTGCAGTTCAAGTGTAGGAGTAGCAAGCTCATTTTTGAAGGCTTCAGTTCAATGCTGAGAGTACGTGTGTGTGTGTATATATGTATATAATTTTAATTTATTTTTTTTTTTAAGGTAAGAAGTAACAGTTGAGAATTAAAGTTTTGTCTTCTGTCACAACATACTGTTGAATACTGTGGTATAGAATTAACTTCTTGGTCTGACTGGACCAGTTCCATGTTGAAAACAACAAACATAAATACTTATAAATGCAATTGGCATCTGGACTCCTTAAACATAAGAATTATTCAAACTATTTATTCTGTGGCCCCACTCAACCCTACAGCTATTTTGTTTGGGGCCTTAAAGGTGTCATAGTGATTTTGAATTAGATTTTCTGGAAGCTGAGTTGAGAGCAGGTAGACATCTGTTACTGTCAGGGCTTCATCTGGTTGTACTTCACGGTACAGCACTTCTTTGGTTGTTTTGTTTTTTTAATGAAAGAGGTGACTGGAGGTGTCAAAAAGATGTAGGAGCAGTGGATCACTAAGAAGGGTATCTATTTCTGTGGTTAGTGGGGAGATTCCTCACTTAGACTCATTAAAAAGCTGCTCGTGGGATCCTGTCTTTCTCCACTGTAGATGAGCCTACTATCCTAATGTAAGAAATCTTAGTCGGTTCACTAAACCAGGCAGATGTGACAGCTGAGGTGGATTTTGAGAGCATTTGTTTGAAGTCTGGTCTTTGATTAAACTCAAACCTTCTAGAAAACCCTTAAGAACCCAACTGGGAATGTATGTATCTAATTAAATTAGCTTACTAATATGTAAAATAAGGTGTCATAATTAAGATTTCCTTGTTGCAAGTATTGCCCCTTGGACAGGGGACTTGAGGAGCTGATCAGCAAAAAAAATGGGAGTTAAGCTGAATGTAATCTTTACCTAGGTCTCCTGTGCACTTGTGTACTTAATTCTTTTAATAATTCTAGGCAGGTCTTAAACACATGTTCCACTTTTGTTTTAGTTGGTTTTGCTTTTAAACAGTCATTTGCTATATGGGTTGCAAGTAGATTGGACAATTGTTTAAACAACATAAATTTGCCCTGAAAACGGAAGATAAAAGCAGCATTATTCTGAATGGTAACTTGATTTCTGTGAGCTTGCAGCTGGAGTCAAAATTGGGCATCTCTTTGTGAAGCTGTTAGTAATAGCAAGCTCATCTTCCAGAGTGTGGATTTACTTTGCTTATCAGAATAATTGGAATAACTGTGTTTTAGAGACCTGCTTCCAACTGTTTTTTTAATTTTTGCTGCTGGAAAAATACAGGACTGGCAAAGCACACCAAAATAAGGAATTTGGTGCCTCAGTCTATGACATCTGAGTTGCTTTTCTTCCAGTGAGCTCAGATATAGGCAAAATCCTGCTTTGCATGTAGTACTTCCAGATTCATCCTGTGATGAGACCTGAGTGAGAAAGGGGATCCAGAAATCTTCACCTCTAGGGGAAAAGATCTGAGTTTTATAATCAGTGTCCTCCTAGTTGCAGTCTCTTGCTTGTACCATTGTAGTGGTGCATGCAGAAGTCATAGTTGGGTCCTTGCTTTTTACCTGCAGACTGAAGAACAGAAGTTGGGCTACAGATGATCTGCTTAAGTATCTCCTTGCAGATGTAGGCCCACAGACCAGCCTCTGGGACATGTTGAGGGGCATTTTTGCTGCCTATAATGTTTCTGCTACTGATATGAAACGTGGAAAATAGCATGTGATGCTTCCTGACCACCTGTTCCTTCAGCCTGTTTGATCTTTCCTGGATGGTGTGGCTTTACAAAAACAAAGGTAGTAACGACCACTTAGGATTTTAATAAGGATCTGAAAAATACAGTTTCCTTCTTGGGTAATACTTCCTTGGGAAGTGGTGAGGTGCTAAAACTGATGAGAAATGGGTAAATACATTATTTGCTTTATTTCTTTGTGTTGAGAGCCATTGTGTGCAGGCATACAGTAATTACCCTGGGAACCTCTTATAAAGGAATTTTGGGAAGTATAAATATCATGAGGGCTTAGGCAAAGCTTCTCACTGATTCCAAGTGAAGACTTGCCTGCAAATTGGTGGTAAAGTGTGTGTAATATATGATGTCTGCTAACACACCTCTGTGCCCATTCAATGGATGCATGTATACTGCCAGTACTTTTGCCCTGTGATTTAAACCATTGTCCAAAACCCTAAGCTACAGAAAGAGCTTGATAGATGTATACTTAAAGGTTACACATTTACAGTGTTTTAATTCTGATTGTTCTGTGCCAGCAGACTTGATGTGTCAAACTATTTTAGCAGTATTTGTTGTCTTTTCTGTATTCTGACAAATCATTGCTATAAAGGAATCACTGCTGAGTCCCTTGAAATTCTGATGCATTTTTTTCATTCTGATGGGTTTTTATCCTCCAATATTCAGCTGTGTGTAAACTGAATGTGAAGTCATTAGAAGTATGGGCTCAGCAATAGCTTGAATCACAGGAATGTGGAGATGAATGCAAAAATCATTTAAGCATGTTAACCACAAAATAATATTAGTGGTAATATTCTCCCTTTTTACATAGAAGTCTGAAATATTGCAACAAGCCAGACACTGGAACAACCTATTATTATGTTGATTTTATTGATTGTCTTATTTTAACTATAATGTTTTTGGTTTTGTTTTTTTTCTGCAGATTAAGGAATGGCTCTGTTTAAACTGCCAGATGCAAAGAGCATTAGGTGGTGACCTAGCACCANGATTCATCCTGTGATGAGACCTGAGTGAGAAAGGGGATCCAGAAATCTTCACCTCTAGGGGAAAAGATCTGAGTTTTATAATCAGTGTCCTCCTAGTTGCAGTCTCTTGCTTGTACCATTGTAGTGGTGCATGCAGAAGTCATAGTTGGGTCCTTGCTTTTTACCTGCAGACTGAAGAACAGAAGTTGGGCTACAGATGATCTGCTTAAGTATCTCCTTGCAGATGTAGGCCCACAGACCAGCCTCTGGGACATGTTGAGGGGCATTTTTGCTGCCTATAATGTTTCTGCTACTGATATGAAACGTGGAAAATAGCATGTGATGCTTCCTGACCACCTGTTCCTTCAGCCTGTTTGATCTTTCCTGGATGGTGTGGCTTTACAAAAACAAAGGTAGTAACGACCACTTAGGATTTTAATAAGGATCTGAAAAATACAGTTTCCTTCTTGGGTAATACTTCCTTGGGAAGTGGTGAGGTGCTAAAACTGATGAGAAATGGGTAAATACATTATTTGCTTTATTTCTTTGTGTTGAGAGCCATTGTGTGCAGGCATACAGTAATTACCCTGGGAACCTCTTATAAAGGAATTTTGGGAAGTATAAATATCATGAGGGCTTAGGCAAAGCTTCTCACTGATTCCAAGTGAAGACTTGCCTGCAAATTGGTGGTAAAGTGTGTGTAATATATGATGTCTGCTAACACACCTCTGTGCCCATTCAATGGATGCATGTATACTGCCAGTACTTTTGCCCTGTGATTTAAACCATTGTCCAAAACCCTAAGCTACAGAAAGAGCTTGATAGATGTATACTTAAAGGTTACACATTTACAGTGTTTTAATTCTGATTGTTCTGTGCCAGCAGACTTGATGTGTCAAACTATTTTAGCAGTATTTGTTGTCTTTTCTGTATTCTGACAAATCATTGCTATAAAGGAATCACTGCTGAGTCCCTTGAAATTCTGATGCATTTTTTTCATTCTGATGGGTTTTTATCCTCCAATATTCAGCTGTGTGTAAACTGAATGTGAAGTCATTAGAAGTATGGGCTCAGCAATAGCTTGAATCACAGGAATGTGGAGATGAATGCAAAAATCATTTAAGCATGTTAACCACAAAATAATATTAGTGGTAATATTCTCCCTTTTTACATAGAAGTCTGAAATATTGCAACAAGCCAGACACTGGAACAACCTATTATTATGTTGATTTTATTGATTGTCTTATTTTAACTATAATGTTTTTGGTTTTGTTTTTTTTCTGCAGATTAAGGAATGGCTCTGTTTAAACTGCCAGATGCAAAGAGCATTAGGTGGTGACCTAGCACCAGGTCCTGGGCCACAGCCACCTCCACCCAAACAGAAGACACCCATTCCCCCTTCAACTGCTAAACCATCTCCCCAGCCACAAGCAGTTCAAAAGAAAGATGCTTTTCCAAAACCTGATCCTTTGCCGTTAGCGGAATCAAAAAAACCCCTGCCACAGAAAAAACAACCATCCTTGCCTGGCTCTCCCCCTGTAAAATCAAAACAACCCCGTGCTGAGCCTAGTGAGGTTTCCCAGCAAATAGATCCTACTCCAAAGTCTGATCAGGCCAAGCCAACGCAGGCTGAAGATAAGCAAAAGCAACCCAGTGTACAGAAGCCTGCGGCAGACACTGTGCCTACCTCTGCAGCACCAGGGCCAAAACAGGATTCAGCAGGTCCCAGGCCTCCACCAACTCAACAGAAGGTGACAGATTCCCCAAAGCCAGAGCTGGCCAAGCTGTCACAGGATGCACATCCAGCTGGGGACCAACCAGATTCCAAACCCCTTCCACAAGTGTCTCGACAGAAGTCAGATCCTAAGCTTGTATCTCAGCCTGGACCTAGACCAGATGCTAAAAGTCAAAAGCCTGTTGAGCCAACACAAGCAAAAGATGATGCTAAGAAGTTACAGACAAAACCATCCCCAAAGCCTGATACCAAACCAGCTCCAAAGGGCCCACAAGCAGGGGCAGGTCCCAAGCCAGCACCAGCACAGCTGGCACCTCAGCCCCAGCCACCTCAGAAAACTCCAGAGCGATCAAGGCGTTTCAGCCTTAATCTGGGAGGCATCACAGATGCCCCGAAGCCTCAGCCTACAACACCACAAGAAACAGTTACTGGGAAACTCTTTGGATTTGGAGCCTCAATCTTCAGCCAGGCCTCAAACTTAATTTCCACAGCAGGTCAGCCGGGGTCTCAGACATCAGTCCCCCCTCCACCCGGTTCTGCAGCGAAGCAGCCCCAGCCTCCTTCACAGCCTCCAGCCTCTCAGGCAGCCTCCAAAGAGGCTGGCCAGGCTCAGCCTCTACCAAAAGCTGTTCCTGTAAAAAAAGAAGCCAAACCTCCTATGGCTGAAAAATCAGAGCCACCAAAAGCAGTTGGTGCTTTAACAACTAAAGGATCTGATTCAGAAAAGAAACCTGGCTTGGCTAAAGATAGCAAACCTCAGGCTGCAGAAGCTAAGAAACCTACTGGGCTGCCGGAACCAGAGAAAGCCAGCCAGCCTGAAGTGTCTTGTCCCCTTTGTAAAACTGGACTAAACATTGATTCTAAGGATCCCCCCAACTTTAATACGTGTACAGAGTGCAAGAAAGTCGTGTGCAATCTCTGTGGATTTAACCCGATGCCGCACATAGCTGAGGTAAGGAGCTGGAGTTTGTGTTTACCCTGTGTTCTTACCTGCAGAGTCCCTGGGCTTTGGAGACCAGTCTGTAGCTGATTATTTTCATTCTGAGTTGTTGAGCTAAGAAATGAATGTTTCATCATCTGAGGCCTTTTAAAATTAACTATATGTGTTGTATGAAACTTGGTCAGTAGTCAGAAAGTACTTCCAAGTAATTTTCTGCAAATTAAGGGAGTCTGCTATAGCTGGTTGCTACGTTTTTGAGGCATAAACAGATGGTTAATTATGGTTATGAACTCTCTTGAATTTTGTGCTACTATGTTACAGAAAACTATTGGCTTTCTGTCTATCATGGGATAGAGTTTTACATATGCTTCAGTGTTGTATGTTAACATGTGCTTCTTGAATCAACACCCCTGATTCAGACAATTACTGAATGATGTGTTAATGCTTAATTATTCCCCTTCCCTTCTGTTTAATATATCCCAAAATTTATTCCATTAATCTTATTCTGTCTCTGAAGTCTTTGCACTTGCTGATGTACTCATTAGGATACTTGAAGTTTGAGTGATACCTGTGTGTTGAAATACATTATTTTAGTGTGAATAATGTAAGGTTCCCAAGGTCACTTCATCAGAGCTGTGAGTTTGAAAGTGCCTTTTTGATGACTGTCCAAGACCTGTCCAGGGCCAAATTGTGTTTAAATTAATTAAGCAACTTTCAATTTCCTCATGTTCCATGTTTTACCCTTCTTCCTTCTGGTCTGAAAATTTTTTGGCCAGGGGATGAGAAACTTTATGCTAGCTTAACAGAAAGGTGGAGGCACATCTGACTTGCCAAATGGTTTTGACAAGTTCAACTCAACAGAAGCAGACCACCTAAAAATACTTGTGAGTAATATCAGTGTGTAAGCTGGTCTGTGTAGCATGTGAGGAAAGGAGATGTGAATGATATGTCTTTGAAATCTAAATGAATAAGTCTAAAATGAATAAATAAAGAAATGGCCTCAGGGGTTGAAAGTTACCAGATCTTGAGAACAAGTGTTGGGAGAAATAGCAAGCTGCAGGGAAAATTTGGCTTATGTTGTCTGCATGTGCTTTTTTTTCTGTGGATTGCTTTCTGAAATATACAATCATTTGCAAAGCATTTGACTTACTATAATAAGCACTGTTTATCTAACATACAAATATGTTGTTTTTGTCTTTGTGGTCATTTAGTTCTGAAACAAAGCTGTGAAAACACAAGAACATTGATCAGTGCTTAAAGCCAGGATTCAACTGACTTTTGATGTTGCTTGTGTACTGAGTAGCATCACACATTCAGTCATCACTATCCAACCCCCTGCTCTGTGCATGTACACACCAGTGTGCACGTACAAACACACATGTATTTAGGTTTTAAATGTGTAAATGCATATGGTTTTCTCCAAAGGCAGTCTGTTGTGCATACAGACTACCATGGAAACAGTATGTGTCAGTTCAGGTGAAACACTGTGCTAAAATGCCAACTACCAAAGTCCTGGTGCATGAATTGATCTCTTCAGAGTTGACTCTAGGTATTATGGTGTGCAGATTTATACTTGTATTTGTTCTATTAAGACCATCTTATCTTCCTTTTTTCACTTATTTTTGCTAAAAGTTGGCCAACTACTTTTCCATGACAACAGGAGGTAGGACAGCTTGACTTCCCTTTTCATGAAGATGGGAGACAGAAGAGGGAGCTCATCCTCTCTTCTCCCAAATTACATGTGTTAAATAATGCATTTAATTTCAGATAGAAGTTGTGTCCCTGTATGCACTGTATATAGTGTATATATATATCTTATGTAACAGAAACATGATGATGTTCTAATAGTTTATGCTCCCTAGCACATTCTTTACCTCCACCAAACTTCTTTAATGTGTTGTGTACAGTCTTGGGGGTTTTTATTTTTTATTTTTTTTTTGTTTATTTTGGGGGAAGCTAAGAAGGAGAAATAGAAATGCTTTTTAAAATTAGTCTTTCTGGGGGTTTTCCACCTACTTTTATTCCCATAATCTGCATTTAAAAAAAAATAATTTGGTAATTCCCTCTTGGCCCCAGAAAGTGTTTTGGATGAACATAAGTATTTTGCAGTTTTGCTTTGGGACAGCAGTTCCATCACGGTGATTCCAACAGTCACTTTTCTGTTATCAATATAGTGTTGTCTCTGTAACAGCTGAAAATGAGTTGAGTTTTATTGGCTGAGTCATCACTCGATGAGACCTACTTGCCAACAAAGCTTATATTGGCCTACGTAGTAAGGATCAGCTCCATGGAGGAGGGAAACCAGTATTTCATTGCCAGAGGAGCATCTAAACTCTGTGGGCACTTCTACTTTAAGATCTTTCAGCAGGGAATGTCTTCCAATCAACATGCTTCTGGACTACAGACATGGCTGAGAGTACTTTCAAGGGAAGAAGGTGCTTTCTTACAGTGGCAGCTGTTTATTCTTGGCTGTATGTGACAGAAATAACTTTCAAAATGTCTTTGAGGTGCTGCAAACAGTCAGTTCTCTGATAACCCCTCTTCTGCAGGAAAGAAGAGAGCTAGACTTTTACCTAGCCTAAATTAACAATATGCTGTTTACTGCAGTGAAATTATTCTGATTTGTGCAAGCTGAGAATTAGGCTGGAATACTTTTTTCCTAAGATGGGCTGATTGAATTAATTTCCAGATGATTTTTTCTTTCTCATGCATAATTATGTTGTTGCACATTCTGTATCCTTATTGAACAGAAGCATCTGGAATTCTAGAAATCATAGAAATTCATAGAATCATAGATATTAGGGGTTGGAAGGGACCTAGAAGATCATCTAATAAAACCCCCCTGCATGAGCAGGATCACCTAGACCAAGTCACCCAGGAACAGATCCAGGCGGCTCTTAAGTGTCTCCAGAGATGAAGACTCCACAACCTCCCTGGGCAGCCCCTTCCAGAGCTCTGTCACCCTCACTGAGAAAAAGTTCTTCCTTGTGTTGACCCTAAGCCTCCTGTGCTCCAACTTGCACCCATTGCCTCTCGTCCTGTCATTGGATGACACTGAGAAAAG